>ML825837.1:55308-80841 GCA_009831015.1 Picea engelmannii | reverse complement strand
GTGGACCCAACCCGCCTTCCCAAAACCCTTATTTTCCACCTAGCCCAATAAAATCCTTATCTTGTGTTGATCATTGAGGTATCATTCTACCTAAGCCTCCACAATGGCCCCTACCACCCGCACTCAAAACATGGAAGAGTTGGACACTAAGGTAGCCAAAATGTCATAGGAAATAGGTTAGTTAACTCAGAGCCTAAACTCCCTCACCCAATAGTTCCAAGTATTTGTGACGCACAACAAGGGTAAGCACCATGAGTACCACTATGAGGCTACTCATTCTTCCCATTATGAGAATACGCATCTTTCTCATTCCCCTTGTGGTTCTCCAAACTCCTGGAATAAGGTGCCCAAAGTTGAGATGCATAAATTTGATGGATCAAACTCGGTCAGGTGGGTATCCCAAATGGAACACTACTTCTCCCTCCATGATATTCAGGATGATGAGACCAAACTCCATGTGGGGGTTCTGTACTTGGATTAAGAACATTGGAAATAGTGTCAATGGCATAAGAAATGCTATCTAGGAAAACCAAATTGGACTATGTTCATCAAAGCAGTCTGTGCTCATTTTGATCAGGAATATCATTTTTTGGGACAACGCACCAAGTTGAGACAAATAGGGTATGTAGCAAACTTCATCACCGCATTTGAATAGTTGGCTATCAGAACTGAGGTCTTATCTGATGAGTTCAATCTTGAATGTTTCATTAGTGGCTTAAAGGACGTCATTCGGGTGCATGCTTGCATGCACCATCCCATTACTTGGTTGTAGGCATGCAAATTAGCATTAGAGGATGAGACCATTCTTCAGGCCCATCCCCTTCGTTTGGTCATTCCCACCCGCCCTTGTCCAATGGCTACCCCTACTCTAACACAAATTTTGAAGGTCCAATCTGTATCTCCAACATAAATGGTTGAACGTTGGAAGCAAGGACTTTGTTATTACTGTGATGAAAAGTATTTACGATGCCATAAATGTGGTGAAAAAAAATTCTTCCAGATTGATGGGTCAGCTCCCACCTCCTTCGAGGACAGACTGATAGATGAGGCCACATACTCCGAGGACACACATCCAACTTCCCCCACCCCAGATCCAGTCGCCTTAAATTATTAGTTCTCACCAGATGGAGAAACTCTTGAAGAAAGGCCACCATGGTGTGATTGCTCAACTTAATGCCATCCAGGTACAATATCAATCATCCCCAATAGTGCATCTTGATATGTAACTAATTTTAGACAAGCACCACATGGTCTTTGAGACACCCATGAACTTACCCCCTTCCTGAGGTGAGCATGATCAAAACATCCCTCTCCTTCTAGGTAGTCATCCCCCCAATGTACACCCCTATCAGTATCCATTTGCTCAAAAAAATGAAATTGAAAAAACAGTGCAGGAATTATAGGAGGCCGGTGTAATTTGCCCAAGTACCAACCCATATTAATCTCTTTTTGTGATGGTCTTAAAAAAATATGGTTCTTGGTGCATGTGTCCAGATTTTTGCGCCCTTAATAAATTGAACATTAAGGATAAGTTTCTCATTCTTTTCATTGATGATCTGTTCGATGAAATCCAAGGTGCTTGTTTCTTCACAAAATTAGATCTTCACTTAGGCTATCACCAGATTTGGATGAATGAAGCAAATATTTCGAAGACCGCTTTCAGAACTCATGAAGGCTATTATGAATTCTTGGTAATGCCTTTTGGACTTTGCAATGCTCCATCTACCTTCCAGAGTCTCATGAATAAACTCTTGAAGCCTTACCTTCAAAAGTTTGTTCTAATTTTCTTTGACGACATCCTCATTTACAGTCGCACTTGGGATGCCCATCTACAACATGTGGACAACGTACTCCAATTGTTATAGGACAATCAATTGTTTGTCAAAAAGACCAAGTGTTATTTTGGGGTGAGCAAGGTCAAATACTTGGGACACATTGTGGGCTATGAAGGGGTAAGAGTGGACCCAAAAAAGATTCAAGCCATGTAGGATTGGTTGAGACACACAACCTTGAAATGGCTTCGAGGTTTTTGAGGCCTCACCAGCTATTACCGAAAAATTGTCTACCATTATGGAAAAATTTCTCGTCCATTGACAAACCTTCTTAAGAAGAATGCATTTCATTGGACACCTACAGCAGAGCAGACCTTCATAGATTTAAAGCAGACCATGTGCACTACCCTAGTCTTAGCATCCCTTGATTTCAATAAAACTTTTGTTGTGGAATCTGATGCTTCCAACACTGGTATTAGCGCAGTTCTAACACAAGAAGGTAGACCTATATCTTTCACTAGTCATGCTTTGAGTGGCCATAATTTAGGAAAATCTACTTATGAAAATGAAATAATGGTCATTCTCCATGTTGTGCATGCTTGGAAACCATATCTCTTGGGACATTGTTTTCATATCAAAATAGATCACCATAGTCTGAATTATTTCTTAGAGAAAAGGTTATCCTCCCCAGAACAGAACAAGTGGCTAACCAAAATGTCATGTTATGATTATGAGATCATATATAAAAAATGAAAAGACAATGTAGTGGTAGATGTGTTGTCAAACAAAATGAGGATGAAGGTTCCCTCTTTGCCTTATCATTACCAATTCCTAATTGGATTGAGGAAGTTCGAAAAGAGTGGCTAACCCACCTAACTATATTCCAGGTCATTCACCGACTTCAAGAGGACCCTAACCCTCCCCTCGGCTACTCTTGGCAAGAAAATATCCTTTGGTATAAAGATCGCTTGCTTCTATCTTTGACTTCAGCACTCAATCCCAGGATCTTAAATGAGTTGCACTCATCTTCTCTCACTGGTCACTCGGGATTCCAAAAGACATATGCTTGTGCTCATCGTTCCTTTTTCTGGGAAGGCATGAATAAGGACATCCTTACCTTTGTAACCGAATGTGATATTTTCCAATGCAATAAAGGTGAAACTTTCAAGACACCAGGAGCTCTACATCCATTACCCATTCCACCTTCAATTTGGACTAACATCTCCATGGAATTTATAGTGGGCCTTCTAAAAGCGGGTAACAAGTTTGTCATCATGGTCGTGGTAGATCGTTCTCTAAGTATGCACATTTTTGTTCCTTACCACACCCTTTTATGCTAGCTATGGTAGTGCACATTTTCATTGATCATATTTTCAAACTGCATGGCATGTCAACCTCCATTGTGTCTGATCGTGACTTGAAATTCACCAGCACATTTTGGAAAGAATTGTTTAAATTATAGGGCACGCAATTGAACATGAGCATAATATAGAACCCTCAAACAGATGGCCAAATGAAATTTGTCAATAAATGTTTGCCAACCTACTTGCATTGTTTTGCTTCAGACAAACAACATCAATGGGTGCAATGGTTACCCTTGGCAGAATGGTGGTACAACACTTCCTATCATACATCAACCAAAATGACAACATATGAAATGGTGTATGAAAAAAAAACACCTATAGTCACTTCCTATCTTCCAGGCCCATCAAAGGTCTAGGCTATCGATAAGTTACTACAAGTCAGAGCAGCTACACTTGCGGCTCTAAAGGATAACCTCCACATGGCCAAAAATCGTATGAAGAAATAGGCTAACCAACAAAGTTCTGAACGGGTTTTCCAAGAAGGTTATCAGGTGTTTTTCATAATCCAACCTTACAAGCAAACATCACTCATATCCCGTGGAAACCACAAGTTTGCACCCAAATTTTATGGCCCCTATCATGTTATCAAACGTATTGTTCCATATGCCTACAAATTGGAACTTCCAGTTGCCTACAAATTGGCACTTCCAACTGCCTCCAAAATACATCTAGTGTTCTGTGTTTCCAGTTTGAAGAAAGTGGTGGGTCAGAATTGCAAGGTTCAAACCATCCTGCATGAATTAAATAAAGAAGGCTCCATTTGGATGCAACCAGAATCCATCCTCAACTTGTGCAAGCGTCACTTGCGTGGATGAACTATCAAATAAGTGTTGACGAAGTGGAAGGACACATCTCCATAAGATGCAACTTAGGAACCAGCTGCCATACTGCAACGGTTTCTACATTTTCATCCTTGAGATTAATTGTTATCCCCTATTTATAGGGATAACTAAGGAGATCATGTCTCTAGGCCCTTAGTTTGCAGACATGGAGTACTGAGAGACAGATGACTAAGATCATCCACATGCACAGATAAAGACCCAATTCAAAACCACACATCATGGTTCGTCCTGATGGCATTCACCACATCAACTTGCTTCCAGAAGACAATGGGTCTTTATCCATGAGTTATAAGTCAATTATTGTGGTAAGTGTCACTTTAATACTTGAGGAATTTGGGTATGTTGCATTTAAAGTTGCTTTTTATTATAGAACGTATGCTTGGAAAATATGTTCTTTCCCTTGTTTCACCTTGGTGGTTGACAATGTTCCCTAGTAAGTGATCACCCTTGGGGATGGGTTTGCTACTGGGAGGTCTCCTTGATTAGTAATCATTCCATTCCCGATCATACTTATCATTTTTCAGACTTCATCCTTTTTGTTTCCTTGTCTTTTGTGATTTTCGGGTGTATTGAACCAAGAAGGGATTGTACCTCATTTCATGGGAAGAAGGGGTTGAAGGCCCAGAGGGAATGTAGCTGACAAAATATAAAAACCAAAATTATAACCCAAAGAGGTCTTGAGAATGATGAAAATTTTCTCCTAAAAAATCAAAAACTTGCAAGAAACAGTTTCACATATATAAATGCCCCACTTGTTGAGGGATCTACACAAGTGCGTTATACCCTTTGCTTTGCCCACATGGCACTATCAGTACCTCCGACTTCAAGTGACACTGTGGTACTACCTCCAAGACTTATGTTACCTATTTGGAGTACCCAATTGTTCTGGACTTAAATAAATTAATGGCAAATAAATGGGCTTGGAAAAAGGATGCATTGAAAATGAAGGTGCAACACATCCTCTACAAATGCACCCATAAATGAGACAATACGAACCCTTGTATGTCATGAACCCCATGCCCAAAAGTCTTACCCCATCCACTTCATATTTTTCACATGGCTTAGAGAGGGTCCACTTAGGAAACACTCCTTGACTTAAGGAATGACTCACCCAATAGGTCACCTTGTCAACCCTTCCATACCTAAACTTGGAAAATTGCATAAGGTCTTTGAACACTTGTTTAATTTGATGAGAAAGTTTTGATGTACATGCTTAGGTGGATCTTATATTAAATGTGATTTTACTTGTTGTGATACATTTGACTTGAGACCCTTGGAGGGTGCACTCATCTGTCTTTGATGGACATTTTGGAGGAACAAGCCCAACTTGAGCCTTCATTGGGGCAGGAATCACACAGGTTGGATGCCATGACCCAGACCTTGGGGCAATATAGAGTATTGATGTTTCCTTTGGAGGAAAAAGGGGAGACCTTGGAGCTGACACCTATCCCTATCTATCCCAATGAATTTCCTTTGGAGGATAAAGCAATGCACTTTTGGGTTTGACATCTTGACTAGGGATAGGGTTTGATGGTGTTGATAATTGTTTGATGGAAACTTGGCACCTTGTGACGAGGAGGATCCATTGAACCATGGAGAATATCCTAGTGCATGAAGGGGAGGCCTTTGGAGTCCCAATGACTTCATCCTATTTCTCAACAACTTGCCAAAAGTACCAAGATGTCACCCTAGAAAGGGTTGACGTCACCCTTAGGGTTTCTTTTTGTGCAAAATTTAAGTTGAAATCAAATTATTTTGTAAAGGGGGAAAATAAAGGGGGGTGGCCCCCTTATTTTGTGGTTTACCCTAACTTTATGTGGACAAACAATTTTTAGAATCCTGGTATAAATAAAGGTTTGAATCATTTCATTTGATCATATCTCTCTCATGTGAGAAGAGGTACTTGGATGAAATTTTCGCCCCTCTTGGGAAAACCTCATCTCTCGCTCTCTCTCTCTCTCTCTCTCTCTCTCTCTCTCTCTCTCTCTCATGCTATGGTTTATACTTGTCTTGCGGAGCTAAGTGGTGCGCTATCTCTTAGAGGCTATTCTTTGCTATGGTGATGAAATTTTCTTCGTGAATAAGGGTTTATCTTGCATTTCTCTTGGAATTGGTAAGAAAAATCTACATATTGTTTGTTCTTCTTGCTTGTTTCATGGTTTTTCTTGGATAGATCCTTGGAGGATTATAAGGGCATATACCCTCCACCAATTTTATCATTATTGTTTATTGAATGAGCCATTGTGAAGGTTGTTAGGAGGGGTAAAAGGGCATACACCCTCCTAGATTTACCTTGTTAGGGTTACTTTCTCTAGGGAGTAAAAGGGATTACACCCCTAGAGAAGTAGTACACCTAAACTAATACAAGAATACTCCATAACCCATTTGGAAAGGAGCTAATATAATTGTTCATTGGAGAAATAAATTACTTCCATTGGTACATGTGATTTTGATAGAGGTCAAATTAGTTTAAGTTGGAATCTTTTCTTAGTGTCTTAAGCTTGCTCAAGCCACTAGGGCATCTTGATTGGCCTAGTATTTCTTTGGTTATAATAAATTAAAATATACATCCATTAGGGCTACAGAAAAACACATTCAAATTCTTATTTTAACTTGCTTTTCAACCGTGGAAATTTGCTTGGAAGTCGTTACTATTGTTTTGTTGCTTATTAGCTAACTTTTTGACAGTTTACTTGCTAATTTTTATGGTTGAAATTTGTTGTTGTATAAAATATTTTCTACAACCACTTGGATGTTACTATAATTCTTTGAAAACACTATCTAACATCCCTCTTTTACCATCAAAGTTTGTGCTAAAATATTGGAACATTATCTGTTGATTTAGTACTTCATTGTCCAATAATTCTTTCGTACTTTGGATGTTATTTCTGCAGTTAACAACATTTATCTTTGTTGATATATATTTGTGTTTACTGTTGCAATTTAGAATGTCAAGCTTCACTTGCTTCTCCCTTGATATTTAGGCTTGTATCTCGATTATTTGTCTTGCCTCGGGTAGGTGTAACACTCTAATGTAGGTACCCAAGTCTTTGGAAATCATACTCCATCCACAAGACTTATTTACAAGCCCTCATTCTTCTCAATCATTGACCTAAGAGGTTCCTCTCATTATATCTCCACCCTCCTTCTCATTCCCTAGGGTAATCAGGATTCCCCCCTTGAGGTGATCACATCTCTAAAATGAGGGGAGTACTTATCTAGGGTGACAGTGGGTAGGTATTCCCATAGTTGTCTCACCTTTGTAGATTGGGTCAGGATTTACCCAACCTACAATCTGTGTGATAAAAAGGACAATGTTTCTTTTGATGGGGGAGGGAATGTTAGGAGCTAACCCTAATCCCTCTTAGTTGGTTATTAGTTAGCATGATATATTTTCCATGTAATAAATGTTGACATTAGTTAATAAGGCATATTAAATAAAGTTGAACAAGTCAATGTAAGAAGACCTAATAGAAGCTTCCACTTCTAGAAAGATCTTCCTCTAGAATGTTCTTTAGAAGATAGACATGGTATAAATAAGAGTAGGAGGTATTGTAGATTTTAACCTTGTACAATATTTTACTGAAAACATATTTTCAATAAAATAACAGAAAAGATACAATGGAAAATACACACATTACACAGAGATTTTACCCCTAGAAACCCAAATCAGGAAAACCAACATATTATATATTTATTCATAGCATACATTGTTTACAATACAATATACATATAGGAGCCAATGGCCTCCATAACCCTAATCCAATGATCTGGATTAGTCAACAACCCTAATTCCTTAACTAGAAATACAAAAACCATCGGCAAAAAACCATGTGTCGAAAACCCGCCCAAAAATGGACATGAAAACCGTGCAAAGAATATAACACATATCCAAAATTCTCCCACTTGTTGTTTTCTTTGCATACAGGGGGTTACAGGGTTACATAGTCAACAATTCAGCGCAGAAATGCCCATAGATCCTCTACACCAAGAGAACTTCTCAGTGCTCACATATTTTGTTAATGAATCTGCAACATTCTTCAAAGTATCCACCTTCATCAGCAACACCTTCTTTTCTTCAACCATGTCTCTCACAAAATGATATTGAAAATCAATATGCTTTGTCTTTGAATGATAAGTCAGGTTCTTCACCAGAAAAATTGCACTCTGACTGTCACAATCTATCCTACAACTTGTTGTACCAACCCAATACCTGAACACAATCTTTGTAACTATATTTCTTCCTTTCTTGCATGAGTGGTTGCCATGTATTCAGCTTCTATAGTTGAAAGTTCCACTACAAAATGTCTTTTGCTCATCCAATTGATTTCTCCTCCAAACAGGTTAAACGCATACCTGCTTGTAGATCTCCTACGATCCAGATCTTCATCCCATACTACATACACAGAGCCATGTATGTACAACACTATGTTCAATCCTGGTCTTCCTTAGTAGCACAATCCATAGCTATAAGTGTCACGCAAATACTTGAAAACCCTCTTTACTATTGTCCAATGCTCATTCCCTGATTTTAGCATATACTTGCTCAAAACTCCCACTGCATGTCTAATTTATGGTCTAGTACAAACCATTGCATACATCAAACTACCAAACACACTTGCATATGGAACATGAGACATGTCTTCCTCCTCTTCTCATGTCTTAGGAAACTGATCTATAGATAGCTTTACACCTACAAGAATAGGGACCTAACTGGTTTACATTCCTGTAGAATTAAACCTCTGCAATATTGTCTCAACATGTTTTCTCTGATTAACCAGAGTTTCTTGTTTTTCCGATCTCTTATAATATCCATGCCCAAAATGAAATTTGCAACACCAAGATCCTTCATGTCAAATTTAGAGGAAAACTGATTTTTCACATCCTGGATAATCTCCTTGTTGTTTCCTATCAGCAAAATGCCATCCACATGCAAGACCAAATAAATCAAATGATCACCAGTTAATTTAAAATACACACAGTGATCCTCTTTGCTTCTTATGAAGCCAAGTCCCAACATATACATATCAAATTTTTTATACCACATCCTTGGCGATTGTTTTAAACCATATAGAGACTTTTTCAACTTCCATACCAGCTCCTTCTTTCCCTTCACAGCAAATCCTTTCGGCTGCTTCATATAGATTTCTTCTTCTAGATCCCCATGTAGGAATGTTGTCTTCACATCCATCTGTTCTACTTCAAAATAAAACACATCAGCAACAAATAATAGAAATATAATAGAATTTAACTTGGCAACAAGAGAAAAAATCTCGCCAAAATCAATTCCCTCAACCTTGGAATAGCCCTTTGCTACTAATTGAGCTTCGTATTTCTCAACTTTGCCTTCTGCATTCAACTTCTTTTTCAATACTCATTTTCTACCAATGGGATTTCTTCCAATCGGTAACTCCACTAGATCCCAAGCCTCATTCTTATCCAAGGTTGTCATTTCTTCAACCATGGCCTTTTTCCAGAGTTTTCCATCCTCTGAATCCACTACCTCCCTAACATTTCTAGGATCATCATCAGTAATAGACGAAGCAAAATTTGAATGAAAATCAGATGGAGTATAACTTTCCTGTAGCCTTTTTTTCCCGCATCGATCTCCTCAATACTGGAGTATGAGGATCTTCTTCTTCTTATTCTTGTTCTTATGTAGAGTCTACTTCATCATCCTTTGGCTCAAACTCTATTTTCTCTGGTTCTTCCTTACTTGGTAGGACTTCATGTTTGACAACATCCTTCATTTCTCTAAATACCACATCTCGGCTATACACAACCTTCTTTGTTGTTGGGTTCCAAAATTTATAACCTTTGAGATCATATTTATACCCAATAAAGATACACTTTTTAGCCTTCTTATCTAGCTTACTCTTGTTTTACTTTGGAACATGAACATAGGCCTCACATCCAAATACCTTTAGATTGGTGAGAGAAAGTTTCTTACCATTCCATACCTCTTGTGGAGTCTTGTCATCCAATGTTGATGAGGGTGATCTCTTGACCAGGTAACATGCAGTACCCATCGCCTTTGCCCAGAATTATTACCCTAACCCGACACCACTGAGCATGCACCTTGTTTTTTCCATCAACGTCCTATTCATCCTTTCTGCAACTCCATTATGTTGAGGTGTATATGGAGTAGTATTCTTCCTTACTATACGACACTTCTTACATAATTCTTCAAATGCAATCCCACAAAATTCTCCAACATTATCTATCCTCGACACCTTAATTATTTTCTCTATTTGATTCTCAACAAGAGCCTTAAACTCTTTAAACGTGTCAAAGACTTCATATTTCTTCCTGAGGAAATATATCCTCATATTTCTTGAGAATTCATCTATAAATGAGACATAGTACATAGATTTTCCCAATGATGGAATCGACATAGGTCCAAACACATCATTGTGCACTAGTTGTAAAATTCCTTATGTCCTCGTTGCATCAGAGGGGATTCTTACCCGATTTTACTTCCCATATACACAATGTTTACAGAAATCAAAATCCAAAGAGTAGTTAGACATACCTTCAACCATACCTTTACCTTGTAGTAGTCGAAGGCCCTTCTCTCCGATATGCCCCATTCTTTAATGCCACAACATAACCTTTTCTCCAGAGACTATAGGAGTTTTTTCTTCTTTTTTTCCAATATCAAGAACAATGGAACTATTACACCCATCACTAATAGTGCTTCCTTGTAACTTATACAGAGTTCCAATCCAAACTCCCTTCAGAAACACCATTTCTCCTCAAACCATCCTACAGGTTTCTTTTTCAAATATTGTTTTTACCCCTGCATCGTCCATTTTGCTTACATAAATCAAATTTATGGCCAATCCTGGGATGTGCATAACACCGGGCAATGTTCTAATATTTCCATCTATGAGCCTCAACTTGAATTTTCCTTTTACTATGATTCTAGTTGTTGAGTCATCACCTAGGAAAACATTACCTCCTATTGGGACTCAGAAATGTCGCATTTCCATCCACCTTTCCCTTCATCAGTCTTCACATTTCATCGCCCCATTAACCTTTCATGATACCATTTTCATAATTAAAATAATTAAATATGGGTTAAGCCTTATTATTTTCCAAATCATTTATTTTAGTATTAAAGGGAATTTGTGATTAAATATTAGAAAATTAACATGTTTTCATATATATCTCAAAAATGTGTGAGCTTTATCATGTGTAGGAATATGTGAAGGATTAATTCAAAAGACTTCTTGAATACTTCCTCCACCATTTCAAGATTTGAGAAGATAATTCAATCCTAATCCAAGGAGAAGATCATGGAGATTTGGTTGTCATATATTATCCAAAATATATGAGAGATATGTGTGAGGATTTGAAGGGATTATATTTTGTAATAAAGGGAAATGGGTTGAGAGAAAACTGGATCTGTAATTATGAGATGTTTATCTCCTTTTCAAAGATCTCATGTATAAAAGAGAGTGCCTTCTCTTCATGAGGGAGAGAGAATCATTATGATGTAGAAGGAGGGAGAGAATCAATATTATGTGAAAGATGAGAATCATTATGATGTAGAAGGAGGGAGAGAATCAATATTATGTGAAAGATGAGAATCATTATTATGTAGATTGAGAAAGAGGATTCATGATGTAGATTAAGGGAATTGTTATGAGATAGGTTCTTGAGGAGAATTGTTATGATGTAGATTGGATTCATGAAGAGACTCATTTTGTAAACCTACATGTTGAAGATTAATGCAAGTTTGGATTCAGTGATTTTGTCTCTCTTCGAAGTTATCATCTGTTGATCTAAATCTTACATGTTGGCATCGACAAGGGCCACCGATCCAGCTTGGTAAGTTTATTGTAAATTGTTACTATAGATTTTCATTTCATGTATTTGTTATTTCAATTTCATGTTATTTTGTTTGATTTCACTATTCGAATTTGTTGCAAAGTGTGCTAATGTAGGAACAGTTGGATCTCCATATTTCACCATACATGAGCTTTAATGGAGCATCCCATATGTTAGTTTAATTGTTTCAGGAGATAGAATCAAAGTTCATCTTTTCTTTTCATGAGCCATCAATGAACATGTCCATCACCTGAGCAAGAGCTTTTGTTTGTTTATGAGTTTTGCTTTCCATCTTTTGAATTGAGTGACAATTGTTATTTTTAAGAGTGTGTTGGTTTCTAAATGGTTTTCTTATCTATACTAAACAGACAAAGGAACCTATCTGTTATCGGCACATATAGTGCATCAACTCTACTGATTACGAATCTCGATTGATAATTTATGTTTGGTAATATATATTATGCATATAATTGCACCAACATTTTGGTGTCGTTGTCGGGGAGTTGTAAACGGTAATAGGTAGCATTTTGAATTAGATTGTTTTAATGATTGGTTTTATGGATGACCTAAGAGCGGAGAGAAGATGGTAAGACGAGAGGTAAGAACCTATGCATCCACTTTAGTGGGGTTGTTCTGAAGTTAGGTCATCCTCTTCCTTTTATGCAGAAGTGTGTTTCTCCTCTTCCTTTTATGCAAAAGTGAGTTTCCATTTATGCAAATTTAGATTTTATTTATGATGGGCTAACTTGTGCGAACCGATAACCTGGTGACAACAGGGTCCCAGTAACGCAAGGAGTTCAAGTTGCGTGTTTTATTTTTACAAATAGTTTCAATTTCTTAGTTTTAAATCTTTGATGATTAATCAATCTCTTTTTTTGATATGGTTTAACCATGTGTGTAAGCTTGGAATAGCTCACTCAGATCCTTGCAAAAGTCGGGATCTCCTCTTCTCACAAAGAGGAGATCTTGACAGCAGCCGAGGGCTTAATGACTCCTCCAACAACAAACGAGGAATCAACATATGAAGAAGCCTGCATATTCAATGACGAATAATTATGCGAGCAGGAGAACGAGGAGGACAACAAGGAGTTGCGACATGATCTGAGGAGTGAAAACTATGCCTACGAAAGAATTATTGAACGATGGTTTCAAGCAGGTACCAAGCTAGATCCATTCAATTTTTCTTTTTATTTTGTTAATTTACAATTCTAATCGTCAATTTCGCACGTTTACGTATATTTTTTATTGTCAATTGCGAAATTGAAAGAGGACATATTTTTATTTATGTTACGTGCATGGTTACACTGGAAGTTTGACTACACTTAACAAATCTCTAATTTTTAATTAGCGTAATGTAGGTAGGACGTTATTTTCAAGTTTTTAATTTTAGAACAAGTATGCTCTCCTCCGCGCTTCGTGCGATCGTGAGGATCAAAAATAAGATAACTTAAATTGATTTAAGGAAGAATTTTAATTGTTGATGATTACAAAAGAATTTGCCTAATATATTTTCAGTCTACAATTGTTCCATTTGCGCATAAATTTTCAATAAGTTTGGGAAGTAATTTGTTTTTTAAGTTCTTCTATTTTTTCCAAAACATAAAACGAAAAAAAAAAAAAAAATATGCTCTGAGTTAAATTAGAATTCTTTTTTTTTNAATAAAACATTTAAAAAATATATATATAAATATAAAATATTAAAAAATAAAACATTTAAAAAAAAAAAAATTGGGCATCCTTGATTGCAATCTCAATGTCCAATAAAGACCACAAAATTTTGGTTGAGACTCAAATTACAAAAGGAAAAATTAAAGTGAACATATTCTTAATGTTCAAATGGACAATTCGGCTTGTACTCCTCGGCAATACAGCCATTAAAAATTAGCAAGGTTCAGAAGTGTGAAATAAAGCAATCCAATTATCTGTCTGCAGTTTCAATGTTCACGGTGAAGCAAAGAAACTAATTTTAAGTGTAATTTGGATGTTCTCTAAGACAACAAATCAACAGTAAGTTGTAACATACTCATGATGCAGGATGTAATTACTTTGTAGAATTGTCCCTTTCTTCATTTATCTTGTCACCTGTGCAACAAAAGAAATGGGGCAACTTGACCCTGCCACAACTCTTGCATCTCATGATCAATGGAGTTGGTTTGAGAGATTTTGGACCGTTCTGTATCCCTTTTCTATGTGGCATCACCTTTCTCTTGGGAACCGCCATGAGTTGCATGGAACCCACCGGAGCAAATTCCCGATTCATTCTATTGGCACCTCTGATCGTTAATCGATCCATCTGGACTTGGGAGGGGAGCGCATTGAACATGTAAGCCAATAAACAGTACACGAGATCGAGAAATCAACCAGCTTGAATGGCTATCAGGAATAGTCTCAAGGAGGAAACTCGAGTACGTGTGTTAAAATAGAAACAATGATTCACTGATAATCGTGGAGGAGTACGGGCACCATTCTCGAAATTGTGAGCTTCAAAATTTCACAAATAATAGCCAGAAAATTAACAGACTTGCTAGAATTTTTTTTCTGACTGGTACACAGATGATCGGGTTTAGGGAGTTATATACACCACATCTATATATGAGCATCTATAGAGAGCCTCGAGTAGACTCACAATTGCATCCGCGGCCAGTTTGATCGGTATCGCTGAAACACCAACAGCAGCAGCAAAAGAAGAAAACAGGGCTCGAAAATTTTGTTGACAAGATGGGCATGGGCTCTGCAGATGAAAGTGGGAGGTTCAGTACGAGCAATGGCCAGTTTATGAATATGAACAACAGGGTCATCAAGGAGGAGTGGAAGGGAGGAGTTCCAGTTGTCCCGCCAGCGCCCACGACGATCCCTGTAATCACAAACGTTAAAGTTGAAACCCCATCGTCACCCGATCATGACTTGGTCCGGAAGAGGAAATTAGGGTTTCTCCCGCTGGAGGTCAGCACTCGGGTCCTCTGAAAATGGCAAGATGACAAATTCGACCCTGTGAAGATCATTGAGCATCACAAGCTGCCCAATGGAACCACCAATGACTACGAGTATTATGTCCATTACACCGAATTCAATAGACGACTTGATGAATGGGTGATGCTTGAGCAACTTGAACTGGACTTTGTAGAGACTGATGTGGATGAGAAGGTTGATGACAAGGCAGGAAGCTTGAAAATGACCCGCCATCAAAAAAAAGAAAGATAGATGAAACTCATGTGGAGGGTAACAAAGAGCTTGATGTTGCTAGCCTTCGTGAGCATTATGAATATGGCAATGAGTATTAGCAACAACATCGACGGTGGAGGCGGTCGAGGCGGCAATATTAAGGGAAGAATCAGTAATAAAGTTGTCCACGAGAAAAGGAACAGTACTTTTAATTCACCCTGCATTTTTAACTCATCTCAACCGCATGCTTTGCCTTGCCTTGGATTGGATTGTCTTCCTCCAAAATCTCCACAGAAACTCTAAGCTTTATGACAAATTGTCGAAAATCCACAAAATCAAGGCAAGGATATTGCACACCAATTAACTATTGATTTTAATAACGGCTCGGTACGGAGCTACTAATAAAAAATAAAATAAATCATATCTAAAATACACCTTTTATACACAGTAAACCTGTGGTATCTGTACTGTAGCTATAACAATCCAAGCGAAAAAAAATTAATTACTCTGTTTTAAAATAAAAATTCCCATCAATAGAGTTAGTTTCTTGAGTTTTTTTTAATAGCTCCATCAAAAACAATCCAATTAGTAGGACCGTAGTGGGTGTAGGTTTCATAAATTGGTTTTTGGTTTCATAATTTGGTTTGTGTATAACCTAATAATTAAGCGTAGTGAAAAAAATAAAAAAACCAGAAACAAAACAATTAAAAATAATAAAACCATTAAAAAAATTACTATAAAAATTTGAAAACAAACTATAACAATCAAAATTAGAAAAATCAAAACATCACAAAATACATAAAAATTATAAAACTGCCAAATCGCAAATGGACTTTTCAACAAATTTCTGAAAACAATGCCAACACATGCATTTACGCTTAAACGCTAATTTGTTTTCTTGAAGTCAGTTTGACAGAAATTGGGAGAAGCATCTAACGCGCAACAACAACAAGTAAAAACGTCTTTTCTTTTGCCACGTTCGTACTTCTTTCTCCATGGTTATGTTTTTCGAACTTCTCACAAGTTTTCATGCAGGAATTGGTACTAAGATTTTTCAGGTTTACAACCGGTCGCATCTCATGACGAAGTGATTTTCAAGAATCACAAACTCTTTCCGTGAAACATGCATTTTTGTACACTTTGAAGGAGCTGATCTTCATACATATCATGACGTTTGCAGTTACACAAGAAACCGTTCATAAACCCATTTGCGTCATGAATACCTGCATTTCTACTTCCAAGTTTCTTCGTCATCCATGCTGGAGTCGGCTATTTCATTGCCTTATCGGTCCTGGATTCACACATGCCTATATTTTTGAGTCACATACATCCCTTTCCTATTTTCCATTCATTTTTCCTTGCAAATAAAACCATTCAGTTCCCTTTTTGACAACTACATTACCCTGATTTCTTTTTCATACATATTGTTGCTTCCGAGATCTTTTCATCTATAGTCCTACCAATCATTTTGTAAGAACTCGCGTTGATTGATGTGGGATTCCTTAAGGCCCACCTTTCAAAAAGTCTTGCCCCATCGACCTCAGCACCTTATATGGGATATAGACTAGAGTTCCTTTGGAGTACCTGGAGGCTTGCATGCCTTACTGGCAAGTTCTCTCGCCGACAATCATGGGAATACATCAATGTCCCTTGATCGTCAGATCTTGCAAGTGGATCAACATCAGCACATCTATTCGCACTTCGCAAGATGTACTCGGGTACCTTGGCACTCATTGACATCAATGGTGAGTTTGCCTTGCATTGGTTAACGACATTCATCAATGGTCGGTAATCCAATGATTTCTCTTCATGCTCGACATCGACACATTCATTCGCATGACTAGAATTGTACCATCGGGATTAGCAGCGGGTGAAGACTATACACTTTTTCATGACTCCCCAACAGTTACAGCAGCATGACTTCAGCTATATGAGATTAATACATTTCATTCTTCCTCTTTTCCATGATTCATCAGCAGCAGTTGAGATTCCTCCACGTCACATTCTCTGATCCAGCAGTGACAGCAGTCGAAGCTACAATCGCATTCACCTTTCACATGATCATGCAGCAGCGACATCTTCCATGCTCCAGCAGCCGCATCAGCCATATTCCTATTGCATAGTTCATCAACATTTTGGGTAAGTGGAGGTATGTTGTTTTCTACTCTTTAATCATGCAATTCGTTACATGCTAGAGTGAATGAATTTGGAAAAATCCCTCACCATGCTCCCTTTCCTTTTCACTTCTATAACTCATGCCACGTTGCATGAGGACACGCAACCAATTTAATTTGGGGGGGGGGGAACTATATTCGCTATCATCACTCCATTTTTCCACCACCATTCCATTTTTCGTCTCATTTACCATTTACCAACATTTTTTTTCTTCCAACGATACTCTGTTGCACTTTGCTTCATAAGCATTGATTTACATATTGGCATGATTCACAAATATGTAAAAAGGGATTTCTTATACTCAGTGATGTATTCTTATTCCAGCAAGAAAATGGGTAAATTATTATCATAACAGCAAGAGAAAAAATAACAAAATGAATGTTGTTTACACAAGAACCAACATTTTATTATCATAATAGCAAGAGAACAAATAACGAAATGACTGTTGTTTACACAAGAACCAACATTCTCTATATTCATGGTTGTCACACAAGAACCAACCATAAGAAAATGTCAGTTGTTACTCATGTAAATCCCATCCTGGAAATATTCATTATCATCACTCAAAGCCAAAGTTCAGATGCCAAAATTTCTTAGACCCATGCATGGTTGCATGAGGACATGCAACAAGTTCAGTTGGGGGGTATGTTGGAACTCAGAAATGTCGTCTTTCCATCCACCTTTCCCTTCATCAGTCTTCACATTTCATCGCCCCATTAACCTTTCATGATACCATTTTCATAATTAAATATAGGTTAAACCTTATTATTTTCCAAATCATTTATTTTAGTATTAAAAGGGAATTTGTGATTAAATATTAGAAAATTAACATGTTTTCATATATATCTCAAAAATGTGTGAGCTTTATCATGTGTAGGAATATGTGAAGGATTAATTCAAAAGACTTCTCGAATACTTCCTCCACCATTTCAAGATTTGAGAAGATAATTCAATCCTAATCCAAGGAGAAGATCATGGAGATTTAGTTGTCATATCTTATCCAAGATATATGAGAGATATGTGTGAGGATTTGAAGGGATTATATTTTGTAATAAAGGGAAATGGGTTGAGAGAAAAGTGGATCTGTAATTATGAGATGTTTATCTCCTTTTCAAACATCTCATGTATAAAAGAGAGTGCCTTCTCTTCATGAGGGAGAGAGAATCATTATGATGTAGAAAGAGGGAGAGAATCAATATTATGTGAAAGATGAGAATCATTATGATGTAGGAGGGAGAGAATCAATATTATGTGAAAGATGAGAATAATTATTATGTAGATTGAGAAAGAGGATTCATGATGTAGATTAAGGGAATTGTTATGAGATAGGTTCTTGAGGAGAATCGTTATGATGTAGATTGGATTCATGAAGAGACTCCTTTTGTAAACTTACCTGTTGAAGATTAATGCAAGTTTGGATTCAGTGATTTTGTCTCTCTTTGAAGTTATTGTCTGTTGATCTAAAGCTTCCATGTTGGCATCGACAAGGGCCATCGATCCAACTTGGTAAGCTTATTGTAAATTGTTACTGTAGATTTTCATTTCATGTATTTGTTATTTCGATTTCATGTTATTTTGTTTGATTTCACTATTTGAATTTGTTGCAAAGTGTGCTAATGCAGGAATAGTTGGATCTCCATTTTTCACCATACATGAGCTTTAATGGAGCATCCCACATGTTAGTTTAATTGTTTCAGGGGATAGAATCAAAGTTCATCTTATCTTTTCATGAGCCATCAATGAACATGTCCATCACCTGAGCAAGAGCTTTTGTTTGTTTATGAATTTTGCTTTCCAGCTTTTGAATTGAGTGACAATTGTTATTTTTAAGAGTGTGTTGGTTTCTAAATAGTTTTCTTATCTATACTAAACAGACAGAGGAACCTATCTGTTATCGGCACATATAGTTCATCAACTCTACTGATTACGAATCCCGGTTGATAATTTATGTTTGGTAATATATATTATGCATATAATTGCACCAACACCTCCATCATACCTTTCAAATTCACATAACCACTCCCTATGGGGAGTCATATGAAAGGATGCACCCGAGTTAACCAAGTATGCCTCATGATTTGCATGTGTGCTTGAAGAAGCCAAGTACACATCCCATCCTTCTTACTTGGAGGTTTTTTCTTCTTTAGAGGGAGCACCTTCAAATCCCCTCACTTTCTCAACACTTTCGGATCTACGTTGCTTCTTGAAGTGCCCTTTGTTTCCACATCTCAAACATACCTTTACAAACTTTCTGGGAGATTTAGATCTACCCTTAGACTTAGATCCCTCACTTGAGGACTTAGATCTATTTCTATCCTGGGAGCATCCTCTTGCAAATAATGCATTTATGAGTTGTCCTTCCATGTTCTTCGATCTCATATCCTCCGACAACAAGGATGAGACCACATCATCAAAACTCAAGGTAGTTGTATTACTACCTATGGCCACAGCTAGACTATCCCATGAGTCTGGTAAAGAGTACAATAAACTAATACACTTATCTTCATCTGAAATTTTAATCTCAATAGATAACAACTGACTTACCACAGTATTGAATGCATTCATATGCTCTATCACCGAGTCTCCATCTCTCATCATCATATTATGTAGATTTTTTCACAAAAACAATTTGTTTACCAGGGACTTAGACTGATACAAGTTCCCAAACTTATCCCATAACCCCTTGGTTGTAGTTTCCCCTGACACATTCAGTACTATTGAATCTGAGACACAATCGGATTGTGCTCGTTTCCTTTCGATCCAAATTTTTCCATTCATATACTAATGTTCCTGTAGGTGTAGTACATGGATACACCACAACCCACTGATCTCTATCTACCAACACATCTTCCATCTTGAGCTTCCACCGCTCAAAACTTTTCCCATTAAATTTCTCAATCTCTATTTTCGAACTGCTTGTCATTTCTCTTCACTTGAAGAATCAATACCGCAGATCTCCCATTGTAACAAGTCTTATCATAGTCCTGAGCCAAACCCCTGACCACAAAGGCGTCCCCCTGAAGCCAATAATTGCTATGATACCAAATGTAGATTTTAACCTTGTACAATATTTTACTGCAAATATATTTTGAATAAAAGAACAGAAAAGATACAATGGAAAATACACACATTCCACAGATATTTTTCCCCTAGAAACCCAAACTGGGAAAACCAACATATTCTATATTCATTCACGTCATACATTGGTTACAATACAATATACATATAGGATCCAACGACATCCAAACCCTAATCCAATGACCTAGATTAGTCAACAACCCTAATTCCTTAATCAGAAATATAAAAACCATCGATGAAAAACCATGTGTCGAAAAACGTCCCACAAATGGACACGAAAATCATGCAAATAATATAACACATATCCAACAAGTATGAGAATTTTTTCCTTGAGTGTTATTGTAAGAAACCTATTCTCATTTTGGAGGCTTCCACCTTGAAGAGGCAACTGAGCAAATATTTCTTGGTGTTATCAATAATATATTTCTGCTCTCCATTGAATGTTCCCGTTATTCTTGGGGTATATTTGCTTGTTGTGTTATTTGTTCCAGGTTAATCATATTACATCGTGATTGATGCAACGATAAGTGAAGAGATGATTTTCCATATTATTTCCATTAAATACTCCTATAGTGCTTTAAACAAATTGAATGATTCGTATGACTCACACTCAGAAATGGAAATCATGCAATTATTGGTGAAGCTCTTCAACCTAGAGTTGAAGAATGATGATCATGTGGCTTTAGCTTCTGATATCAAATCCATCTTACATGAATTTGATGCTACTAGAGTGAACATAGAAAATCCTCTCATAGCCTTCATTATGGCCCTCTACCCTACATATTCTCACTACCTTGAATCTATGCAAGCTAGTGGTCAAATGAAGTCCATCACATTTGACACTTTGGTGGAGAAAGTTGTAGAACATGAGAAAGTATTTGGAAATAAATCATCTCATCCCATTGGAGAGAACATGTGCCTTGCTCAGAAAGGGAATAATTGATTACATGATTCTTCTAGAGGAGAAGGCAGTAAAAGAGGATGTGGAAGAAACAATTTCAGAGGCAGGGGGTAGGAACAATCAAGGTGAGAGATTTTATTTTCACTTAGACCATTGCAGAAATAATGGGTCACATGAAGCAAAGACATGTAGAAACCCATGGGAAAATATCAAAGACGAGAAAAATCAGAAAAAATAAAAAGGTAAAACATCAGATCTAACAAAGGTAAAGCACCTGAATATGCTCATTATATTGTTGCTCGTTGCAATATTGGAGTAACTGAAGATTTGTTTAACACTTCATTTCCTTCTTGGAGAGATGCATGGTTGATTGACACAATTGCAAAATACCACATGACCTCCTAGAGAGAGTTCTCTGAATATTTCAATGACAGTGTAGATGGTATTGTCTATAATGTAGATAAATCAATTCTCAAACCTTTAGGAATTGGCACCATCAGTCTTAAATTGCTTGGACTCCTATATTTTCTTCTGCATGATGTGCTCTACATTCCTAAGTTGCAAAGGAACTTGTTGTATCTTGTGAAAATTCAACAACAAGGCCACTCTATTCATATCTTCAGTGGAAAAATTGAAATAAGGAAAGCTTCTAACAACATGGTTGTTATGACTGGACTGGAGGATGGAAGATTATTGAAGTTGAAAGAGCCATCTGCTTGTGCACATAATTCACCGAACCTCACTGATTTGAAATAGATCTGGACTGAAGAGTGGATAAGAATTAGTACCTGCAAAACAAATTGACAATCAATCAACATTACATAATCCACATAAAACAATGCAAGTTAACGTGGAATAAGCCAAATAAGAATGTAACTAAAAAGTTAAAGAAATAATAATTAAAATGAAAAGGAAACGGATAGGAGAGAAGGCTAAGGAACATGAAGTGAAGGGCCATGGTTGTTGGCCTTTCCTTACCCCCTAACTCTCCTGATTTTTCCACTCTCGCTCATTTCCAAAGGGTTTTTCTCCAAAGAGAAGGAGAGCATTGTAAAAGCTAGAAAACTTGTAGAAAGAAGAATACTAAGAACCATTCAACTGGTTCTCCCATTTGGGTTCCAGGGTCAAATAAATTTTTCCATTATGTGATTGATTGTTGTGTCTATCGTTCTAAATTTCATTTGAATAGGTTCATGGTTCATCATTAAATTCCATTCTCTATTCATGTTCGGAATATGAGAAGTAGTATATATATACTTTGGTTTATTGCATTCAGAAATTGATTTTCCATTAGCAAATGGTGAGAGACAACAACTATAAGATGAAAATCGTCCATTCTATAAATTTGTGATATCAATGGATGTGATCATATATCTATTGGAGAACTTTCCAAAATGAAATCTATCTCTCATGAGGGTCACTCTCTCTACCTGAGCGTTGCTGGGTCAAACTCACCTCACCCTGGGCATCTAATTTCTTTGCTAGACGTCCATTTGCTTGTTGGGGAAAATTTTACCTTTGTTGGGACGTCCTCAACCTTAATGGGTGTTTAATTCACTTGTTGTGCATGTCATCCATTGTTTTTTACTCACACGACTTGTTGTGCACGCCATCCATTGTTTTTTACTCACACGACTTGTTGGGCACACCATCCATTATGTATTTGTTGTGCACATTGCCCATATCTTCACATTGGCTGCTAAGCACACTCCAAGTCTCTGTGAAGTAGCACCTAAAAGAGAGAGCCCACTCATTTTCCTAGCCAAAAGAGAGTCTTTGAGGACTTTCTTCTATGTTGAGCATGATTTGAGTAGGAACCCTAGCCTAGAGGGATCCCACTCATGTTTTTTCTTACTGAGTAAACCCTAGCACCCAAGAAGGATCCCACACACATTCATCATGTTGTCCATACAATTGATTCTGAGTTGTATCTAGAGGAGATACCTCATATGTTTCAATTGCTAGTGGACGTGAAAAATAACTAACCCTAATTCTCTAAGCAATTCCTCAACATTCCACACCCTATGTATTCCAAGGAATGTTCCTTTGGTTAGTTACTTTTCTCTTTATCTCATGCTCACTTGATCATGTTTTGAACCTCACTTGGGAATCCACCTTCATCTGGATCATTTCCTCTATTTCCCACATGTATCACAATTGAATTGGGCATTAGAATCTATGCGAGCAATATAGTAACATTCCTGTGTAGGAGAGTTGTCCATAAGGAACATAATTAACATGGTTTGAATGATGCTATAGTGAAGATACGGAGAATGACTGGGGTGACTAATTTAGTAAGGGATCATTCTGCCATCTGGAGCATTGGTCAATGAAATATTAATTCACTTTGAGGGTGGACTAGATTTCAAGATCTTTCATTATTAAAAGATTTTAATTGTTGCATGAGCTATTTGGTTGACTAGTTCATGTGTATAGATCAGAATGGTTTATTATGACTCCGGGGTTTCTCATTAAATGGATAAAATAAAAGACTAGGAATGCCAAGCAATGGGTAATTAGGTTGTCTTATGTAAAATACTATTTCATATTATGTGATATCCTTACTCATTCCATAAACTAAAATAATGAGTCACTTAGTCAACCCAAAAACTAGAGAGTAATTGCACAAAGAATTATACTGAGCATTGAAGATCTTTCTCATCAGAGACAAAGCTAGGATAGAGTTCAGAAATCAAATTTTATAAATAATTCGTCTTGGTGAAGCGAGTGGGATATGATCCCCTCGATTACGTATCAATCACTCACCATGATGAGGGTACATTTCCATGTAATCTCTTATGTCATGATATATTTGGACACATTAATTATGACAACCTTTGTTTGTTGAAAAAGGATGGTGTTTTTGGTTTGCCTAACATTCCTAGGAATTTGAAGCAATGTGATGCTTTTATCCTTGGAAAACATAACAAACAACTTTTTCATGATTCCACGTCCGGAGCATGTAGAAAACTTGGATTGATACATTATGATTTGTGTGGCCCCATGCTTGTTCCATCTACTATGGAAATAAATATATCATGTCTTTTATTGATGATTACACCAGGATGTGTTGGGCGTACTTGTTGAAATAAAAATCACATGCTTTTGAAACTTTAAAAAAAAATCATGTGTGGATTCAAAATGAAGCACAATCACATATTGGCACTCTTTGCAGTGATAATGGAAGTGAATAGATATCTAATGAATTTGAAAACTACATTCGCCAACATGGGATTCAACATCAAACCCCAGTTCCATACAATCCTCAATAGAAAGGTGAAGTTGAAAGAATGAGCAGGACTTTCTTAAATATGGTTTGTTCAATGATTGTTTTCAAAAATGTGAAATTAATGTCTTGGGTTGATGCAGTTATATGTGTAGTATATGTGAAAAACAAGATTCCATCTAATGTCTTGGAAATAATACTCCATATGAACTGTGCTATGGTTGCATTCCTTCGATGAGGCATCTTAGGGTCTTTGGTTCCACCTACTATGCCTTAATTCCTACAGTGAAAAGAAACAAATATGATGCAAGGAGTCGAAAGTGAATCTTCTTGGGCTTCTAAAATACCACCAAGGTATATTGTCTTTACGATCAGGTAAACAAGAAATTCATTCTTTCAAGAGATGTATTTTTTCTTGAATCCTCCAAGAATGACAAAACTATTGAGCGACAATTTGATCATTTGGATAAATTCACCTATGTAAAGGCATGTCCCGAATTTGATGGTGAGATTCCACATAATAAAGGGGGATCCCCCCCCTCCCCCCCCCATCTTGGATCAATCTTTGGAATCTCCTTTTGAAGCACCATATCACCCTCATGAAAAAGTTTCAACCACTTCATCATAATTTGAAGTTCAATTAGATGGTGTAATTGAGAGGATTGAAAGGCTTAACCTTGATGAAAATTGGACACCATCTCAATCAACTAAGAAACTAAGGCTTCTAACCGTTCCTCATGGGAAAACTGCATGTTTATAATGGTTTCGTTAAGCTCCTCAATGGGATCTGGTGGAATGCCAACTTCTGTGTCTGAATTGGTTGTTTCTATATTTGAAAGATTCTTCCTCTTCCATTTTCCAATAAAATCATCAACCAACTCACTGTAAATTTCATCTTGATCATCCCCAAATATTTCCAAAAAGTCATGCAGAAAGTCCCGTATGGTCTTGATTGATTTATCATCACGAAGAAGAAACCAATCCCAAGCACTTCCTTGGTCCTCCAACAGAGTCCAAGAAAACAATAGCATAAGAGTGTCCTCATGGATAGGTGTATCATCCCAATCATCAATTAAATTCCAAAAGGCCTTAATATGAGTACAAGCATCACCATCCTCATGAAATTTAATCACATTGTCAAGAACATTTTCAGGTATATAATTAGGATAACCAACTATCT
>ML825837.1:41827-55208 GCA_009831015.1 Picea engelmannii | reverse complement strand
AGGTTTAAGGTTAGTCTAGGGTTTTAGCATGTCTAGGGGAGCGCTCCACATGTGTGGAGTGTCTCTTGAGGTTCCCAAGGCTGGATTTGGGGGATTTGGTTGTTAGTGGGTCGTTTTTCCCCTTAGGGAAAAAATTAGAAAGTTGAAAAAGTGGATTAAGAGGTTGAATTAAGTTGGGAAAAGGTTAGGAAGGGTTTGGGTAGGTTAGGAGGGTCTAACTTGCCACTTTCCACCTTACACTCACTCACAAACTCAAAATTTACAATGATTTTATGACATTTTAATAATGTCATCTTAGCAATTAAAATTGTTGTTTTGCCCTAGATTGACTCTGAGTGGACTAAGACATAGCAAACTTAGTCCGACTGAGCTGAAACTTGGTCCATGGGTGTAGGGAGTGCTATTCCATTCATTTTGAGCACAAATACCCCTATCAAAATCTCAAAGACGAAGTTTTTACAACATTTAGCTCAAAAAATAATTAATTAATTAAATTTTTAAAATTTAATTAATAAAAAAAACCTATCTAGACTCGACGAAATTCCGCGAAACTTCAGACACTGCCTGGCATGGTCATTTACAATAATCCTTAAGAGGTTACTCAATGAATGAGACCATCAGAGCGCCTTCCACCACTTTGGAGGAAGTCAATGGAGGGAAAAACTCAAGGGAAGTCGGCCAGGAGCTTGTCTGGTCGACAACCTGAGGATAAAAAACCCCCAGTGAAAGGAACTCCCCTGATGGATCACCCAAGGTACCTGACCTAACTATGATCCATGCAGACTTATTACATTATAAACCCACGCAGGGGTGCGGACATTCCTTTTACAAAAATTTAAGTGCTGGGGTATCTGATACCCAAGTAGAACTAGAACTGTCTTCGACATAGATAAATACTTCATGATACATGAGTTGACCCCTGTGCTGAATAGGCGGTCAACAGGGAGGTAAGACGATATACTGTCATTCTAAAATGTTTCATGGCAAAGTCCTGAACTACCCCACATATGAAAAGGAACTCTATGCTCTAGTTCAAGTTGTTAAGAAATGGAAGCACTATCTAATGGGAAAAGAGACCATCATCCACATCAATCGCCAACCATTACAGTATTTGCAAGCCTAGAGTAAGCTTCAACAAACCAAACACTACAAGCAGATTGGGTTTTTACAACAATTTCATCTAATCATGAAATATAAGAAGGGAAACACTAATAATTCGGTAGACAAGCTTCCAATATCTCAACATTGATAACACTTATGGTCATGCAACCTTTCACCCATGATACATACAAAGAGGAAAACATAGAAGATGAGGACATTAAACAGGTGTTTCAGTGGCTATAAGGCCAAGTTAGTGTAGAAGAAGGTGATAATAAGGTTGAATATCATCTCCATCATAGGTTTCTCTATAAGATAGATAAGCTCTATGTTTTTAAAGGTGAAATATTGTGGCTTATTAACAAGGCTCATACCTCCAAAGTTGCAAGGAATTTTGGTGTTGAGAAGATATGTGTCAACTTAGAAAGGTATGTGTATTGTCCTATATTGTAATAATATGTAGCTCGATTTATTAGAGGATGCATATCCATGTCAAAAAAAGAAAAGTTTATACCATCCCCTACTTGTATCTACTAGACCTTGGGAGAGAATGGGCCATGGATTTTGTGGGTGGTTTTCCAAAAACAAGGAAGGAATGTGACTATTTGTTTGTGGTAGTTGACAAGTTTAGCAAGATGTGCATTCTCGTGCCTTATAAGAAGACCATCAAGGGACAAGATGCAACAAACATATTCTTTGAAAAAAATTGGATGCACTTTGGGATACCAAGGATCATCATCTCAAATAGAGATACAAGATTTCTCAGTGCCTTTTGGACTACACTTTGGGAAAACATGGACACCAAGTTAAAGAGATCCACATATTTTCATCCACAAACATATGGGATGAGAAAAGTAGTGAACGAGACATTGGTTCAACTTTTGAGGAGTAGAGTCAAAAGTGTCTAAGGACCTTGGATGAAAATTTAATTTATATTCAACACTCTTATAATAGAGCAGTCCACACCTCTACCAGTAAGTCCCCTTTTAAAACTTGTTTTGGGTATTTTCCACCTCCTCCCCTAAATGTTATATATGGACATCAAGGAGTGAGGGAAGACACCACAAGAGAAGTATAGAAGGTTAAAATATGTTTATGATATCAGGTAGATCCATTTGCAAGGAAAAGAGACATTGAAGAAGTCATATGAAAAGTACAAGGCCTGGCATGATCAACACAAGATTGAGAAAACACTCAAGGTGGGAGATAGAGTTTGGTTGCATCTAAACAAACAAAGGTTATAGAGTCTTAGTAAGAAGATTAAGGCTCTATGGTATGGTCCTTTTTAAGTGTTATAAAAGGTAGGTGATAATGCCTATAGACTCAATCTTCCTCCATATATGTTCATTTACTCAATGGTGAATGTGGAGAATTTGGAACTCTATGAGCTTTTTATGTTGGACCGGGACAGTGATGAACAAGTCTTACCTACCATAAAGGACTTAGCACCAGAATATCAAGCAGATTTAGTAGATGATACATTTTTCTAGAAGAAGTATAGAACAATCAGACAAGGAAGTATGAACTATGGCAAGTTGTGTTAAAAACACAACTTTAAAACAAGGCCAAATGGTACTCCGGGGAGAAGGTAAAGGAAAAATGTCATCGCCTCCTTCAATAAAGAAAATTGGGGACCAAAATCCTTCCTAAATGGGGAGCTATGGTATAGAGTGGATCATTATATAATTTGTCATCTATTTTGGTACTTTCTTGGTGAAAAAATTGTAGTTATTGCCTTATAGGGCCAATTTAGTGGCAGGTCATGTTTTGGTGATTTTGGGTCCAAAACCTTCCAGATCCCATTTGAGGACTTGAACAACCATTTTTTGGGTCAAAACTTTATGAATGAAGTTCCAACCACTTGATGTTTTTCTACAGATTCAGAGCTTTCCAACAATGTGAAGATCACCTCAATCGGAGTTCATATGTGAAATTTGAACTATCATCACACTAAGTGGATGTCATGTTAGTTCTCACTACTCACACATGTGGAGATAGTTACATGTACACTTTCAAGAATATTATAGAGGGTGAAAAACCCTAACATTGATTGGGGGTTGAGACATTCAAAATTGTGAAACCTATCCCTAAATGGCTATCATGCCATGTTAAATAATAGGCTGCTCGGATAGGAAAAAGTTCCATTTTATTGTATTGTTTATTGCTACATAGTTGAGCAGAGAATTTGGGAGTGGAATATTGAAGAATAAAAAAGGAAGTAGAATATCTTGTAGTAGCCATAATTGCCACAATCTCCATGAGAACTCCAAAGAGAGTACCCCTTTCTTTGTATTTTCATTTCATAACCGAGAAGAAAAAAGTAAAGCATAAGCCTCACCTTCTAGTTGGGTTTTTCCCATATTGAGTTTTTCCAAGGTACATCTTGTGTTCACAGTGTGGATGGTTTGTTATTTTCTTAGCTTCTTTCATTTCATTTTCATTGTATTCCAGTATTGTTAGAATATAGAAGATTGTGTGCTCGTTTTACCATTGACGATACCCTCGTCACCCAACCATAGGCCGAAGCCACCCTCCGAGCACCTTAACCTTGACTGAGAATTACTCTGGAAGCAAACCCTAGGCTAGATAGCCAAACAAGGTGTAGCACATCTTCCTCCAAGGATAGTGCACCAACAATAGTTGATCAGATAGTCCAAACCCTAGCCAATAGATAGTCCAAGCCAACACTAAAAACTGGTTGCTGCAACAGTTGCACCTGCAGCTCTCCTCCACACGTGCGCAAGAAACTGGGAACTGTAGTGTGCACCAGTTGTTGCTCTGCAATTCTGAGATGTGTCAAATGAGAACTGGTGCCCTGTATTTATAGTGGTTCTGCCAGATTTGTTGGGGCCGACTTCTCCTTTTGGGTATATGTTTGTTTAGTATATTATTATTAATTATGGTCGACTTCTTCTCTTGGAGGCTAATAACCTAATATAAATCATCTTTTTGAGCCGACAAGACTTCTAGGGTTATTACCCAACTCATTAGGGTTTTCTTTTACTTTCTGGAGTCTCCTATTCTCGTCAAGTTCACACATGGAGGTAAATACCTTCCACAGCTACCATAATATTAACACTCCCTCCTAGATAGGGAGGTATTATAGGTAATGGTCTTGAGCACAAAAACATACCATTTACCCGATATCATCAACATAGTCATTTAGACTATCTCATGAATAGATCATGAGCATCACCATCACCATCAGCTGCATCATCTCTCGAAACCATACTTCATCTGAGTAATCAGACATGATTTTGGATCAGTCACTCACACCATAGAGTGATACAAGAGTCATTCTTATAATGCTCTGAACTGTTTTCCGTCTGGAAAATCTTTGTTCATCATTCGTCTGGATGATGATTATCTCCAATAAACTGTTGATAGTCTTCAAGGCAATTAGAGCAAGAATAGAATACAATTGTGTCTATCCATAGTAGTACGTAACTACAATCCAGTGGTACATGACCACACCAAGTAACACACAAGTACTTGATCGAAAACGTATAATCACGAACAGTGGAACATATCCACCACAGTAGTCTTCATCTACTGTCATATAGTCTTCATAACAAACATCTGATAGCAACCTGTATAGAAACAATGTTATGATATAAAATGAATCATCTGGGCCAATCCTTCACTCACATCTGTGAGCTTTGAAAGAATATCTTCCTCAGAGTAGAATAATGAGATATCTGGACTATTCTTCTCAAGCAAGGAAGAATAATTGTCATGTCTTCTAAACCTGGACCATTCCTCACCCTGGGCCATTCTTCCTACACTAATCAAAGTGCACCCTGGAGAGAATGTATAACCCTAAGGAATGCTGAGCCTAGACCATTCCCCACCCTGGGCCATTCCTCCTACACTAATCAAAGTGCACCCTAGAGAGAATGTATAAACCCTAAGGAATGTATGTCCCTGATTGTTGAGCTTGGACCATTCCCCACCCAGGGCCATTCCTCCTACACTAATCAAAGTGCACCCTGGAGAGAATGTATAAACCCTAAGGAATGACTGTCTAGACCATTTCCTCTGTTAACCACAAGAGGAAAAGACTATCTTGCATCAACCTCCAAAATGGACCATTCCTCATGTTAACCACAATAGGAAGTCACTATCCGTCAGAAATCTCAATCCACTTTCCGAACAGGAAAGAATCTGTCCAATCTGGACTATTTTTCAAGAATAAATGCTTCAATAATATTTTCAGTGCTCCCTCCTAACCTGGAGAGTCAGTTCTTCCTTTTTCAATAAGAAGGAAGTTGTTTCCATGAGTTCCATCTTGAGTACGCAAACTCTTTCATCTTGGATAGAAGCTTTACCAAAATGTTTGCTTATCTGATCATCTGTGGAGATATGTATTTGGAGAATCACTTTCTCCTTTCTGGACTTCATTACGGATAATGTAATGCTTGATTTCAAATGTACTTTAGTCTGGAACACTGTGAAGGCTTTATGTAGATCTGAACAATAGAGTATATCATTGCTGGAAAACTGGAACATATCCATGTGGTACTTCTTCTGTCATCATGAGGTCTGATCTACTGAGTAGTCATCCTGATGTTATAGGAAATCTTCACCATGCTTTTGCTGTGCACTGGAGATTCTTCCACCAAGTTATCTTCTTCTATCTTCATACAAGGGTCTCTTTCTGGTATGCCTCAAAGTCTTGAGATTTCTCTTCATATGTTATTTATTCAATTTCTCTACAGAACATTCTTTGTATTCATCTGATATAGAACTTCAACTCATGGATGTTGCGGATGATATAATGACTCATGTGGAGATAAGTTTGGTTTACTGGAACAAGTAATCATCATAGTCTTCTCCCTCCATCTGGGAGAACCTCTAGTTCTAGGTCTCGCAATACTTTCATTTATAAGTCTTCCGTACACTGTTCTTTATCACGACTTTCAGTTCTTCTGCTTGATTGCTTTTAGTGAGTTCATATCAGGTTGGTAATCTTGTGATTCTTGATACAATGACTGGTTGTTCTGATTTCTCTTTCTTTCTTGGAATATTCATGTTCTTCTTCATGTTTTTCTTTATCTCTTGGGTCCATGGAGTTTCTTATAGATTCCATGCCCTATAGATTCCACTTCTTCCTTTCATCATGGGATCACAGATCTGGATGGACAACCAGGGATACTTTAAGGCTTCTCTTTGAGGAGGACTTCTTGAACTGAACACATATTGTCTTTCATGGTTACTACCATGGATATATACTTCATCATTTTCAATGGATCATAGGATTAGCTCCCTCCTAACCTTTGATTCATGTAAGAGTGCATATAACCGGATCCCTCCATCTAATAGAGTCCATGCTTCCATTTGCATCCTTATTGTCTTCTGCAATATATAATTGGCTCTCTTGTCTAACAGAATCCATGCTTTTGTCTTGTTGTCTTCTACAAAATGCCATAAGTCATTTTCCAATTTCCTCTCGATTGTTGACTTCTTTATGTCTTTGCTTCTTTTAAGCCTCTTCATGATTGATTCGGCTTAGTAGCTTCCACATGATTTGTATTTCATCCTTTCATGTGTATTATCTAATGATATCCATTTTCATCTTGTTTGTTCTTCCATAGGTATAGTTCTTCTTGGAACACATTATCTTCCAAGAGATAGATATACAAGATATGTATAGAGACGATGCAAACAAGATATGTACAAGAAATAAGAAGAGTGTTGTTACCTTTTAGAAGAAGAAGTCTCTTCCATCCTGCTTAGTCTTCTTTGTAGGTTATTTTTCTTCGGCAATTGATGCTTTGTGTTTCTCCTTCCTTTTCTTTAGCTCGGGAAAATGATTCTTGTAGTGACCATACTTTCGACAGTTGAAGCATTGTACTTCTGAAATGTCTTTCTCTTGATTTGGCTTCCTTCTTGAACCAAACTTCCTTTTGTTCCTGAAGTTCTTGAATCTTTCTATGAAGGCTTGATCGTCGTACTTCTTTTGGGGTTTCTCTTTTGCATTGATCCTTGATTCTTCTTGAGCACAGCAAGTGCAAATTCTTCAAATGTCGGATACTCCTTCCTTGTGTTCATGCTTGCGGAAAATGCATCCCACGTCTTAGGAAGACCATTGAGTACTATGTTCACCAATTCCTTTTCCGAAATGGTCTCTCCAATAGCTTGTAGTTGATCTCTTAACTGAGAGATCCTCACAAAATATGATGTTATGATGTCGTCATTATTCATCTTCATGTCACGGAGCTCATTCTTCAGACTCATAACTTTTCCAATGTTTCTGACTGAGAAGAGATTTGTTAGGGCATTGTACATCTTCTTCGATGAGTCAAAATGGGATATGTAGGGTATCAAGTGGTATTTTATAGAATCCACTATGATACTCATGGCATTCATGTCAACATCTTTGAACTTCTCAATAGCTGCAACGTTCTGCGGTTCCTTCTCTTTTCCTTCTTCAAACTCTGGTTTCATGATATTTCCTTTCACAACATCCAACACTTTATTCTTGGCAAGGATGAGGCCAATCCTTGTCTTCCATTCTCTGAAGTTATAGTCTCCATCTAACTTGTTCTTTGACTTCATAGAATAAGTCATGGCTACTTTGACTTGGTCAAACCCTAGATTTGACCACAAACTCAATCTTCATGTCTTGGCTTGCTGAGAGTATCAGGGAATGCGCTAGGCTAGAGCGCATTGATCTATTTGGAGATTAGGTCAATCCATTCACTTAAGGTGCCTCAACAAGAGGTTTAGGGTTTCTGCAATTGCTCCTGCTAGTAACCTTGGCGACAATGTCTTGGAAGCTGCTTCTACTAGTAACCCTAGTTGTAGTTCCTCAATGAGCTCAATATCCTAGCGTTTATGTTTCCTTCCAGCATTTAGACTGAATGAAGGAGGTGTGGGCCCATAACCTATTAGAATATAGAAGATTATGTGCTCGTTTTACCATTGATGATACCCTCGTCACCCAACCATAGGCCGAAGCCACCCTCCGAGCACCTTAACCTTGACTGAGAATTACTCCGGAAGCAAACCCTAGGCTAGATAGCCAAACAAGGTGTAACGCATCTTCCTCCAAGGATTGCGCACCAACAATAGCTGATCAGATAGTCCAAACCCTAGCCAAGAGATAGTCCAAGCCAACACTGAAAACTGGTTGTTGCAGCAACTGCACCTGCAGCTCTCCTCCACACGTGCACACCAAAATGGGAACTATAGTGCGCACCAGTTGCTGCTCTACAATTCTGAGATGTGTCAAATGAGAACTGACACCCTGTATTTATAGTGGTTCTGCCAGATTTGTTGGGGCCGACTTCTCCTTCTGGGTATATGTCTGTTCAGAATATTATTATTAATTATGGTCGACTTCTTCTCTTGGAGGCTAATAACCTAATATAAATTATCTTCTTGAGCCAACAAGACTTCTAGGGTTATTAACCAACTTATTAGGGTTTTCTTTTACTTTCTGAAGTCTCCTATTCTCATCAGGTTCACATGTGGAGGTAAATACCTCCCACAGCTACCATAATATTAACAAGTATTTCATGAATTAAGCTAGTAACATTAAATCTGAATCTAAAGTAAGACACAACATAATAAGGGATTTTCAAATATTATAAGATATGTTGTGATAAACGAGTCCAGTGGAATATCCATTGTAGTTACAAATCATATTAGTATCAGAGAAAGCTTTTTGGGGGGTTTGTGGGAAGTTGTGGGATCTAATAAGTGGGATAAGAAAGAAGTCTTAAAACCCTAGTTATGGAATATGAGTATAGTAATAAAAATCCATGGGATGAGTCAGAGGAGCTATTTTCAAAGTTGGAAGCACAAGTTGTTGACATCTCTCACAACATGATCATCATCATGTTAGCTCTAGAGAAAAATTTTGGACCTTTTGAGGTGTTTGGTAGCTCTAACTAAGAAGTTAGATCGGACATAAAATTTGGAGATAGAAAAGACCCAAAAAAAGATAGAACTAGTTACAATGTTGTCACTTATTCACAATATTTGTTTAAAGTGGAAGCGAAAGTGGACATCAAACCTTACCAAGGTGAGATTGATGTTGATAAATTGAATGATTGGTGGAAACATTTAGAAGTTTATTTCAGTTTTCATAACATAGGAAAAGAGAAATATATTTTTTTTGCTCGACTGAAGTTAGAGGTCCATGCCCAAACTTGGTGGGAAAAACACACGAAGATGCTTAGGTTGGAGGGTGATCCCCCATTAACAAACTGGGAGGTGCTTAAAACCCTCATTAAGTCCCAATTCTACCCTATTAGGTAAGAATATGACTAATCTATTGGCATTGCTTCCAACAAAAGTAAAGGAAAAGTGTTCAAGAGTACACCACTGAGTTCAGAAAAATGGCCATTACGTTGGATATATCTCCCAAGAGCCCGGATGTACTTCTCAAGTATTTGGGTGGTCTTCATAGTCATTGATGAAGGCAAGTGATTATATTTAAACATAAGACAATTGATGAGGCATGTGTTCAAGCACAATATCTAGAGAATATGGGAAAGAATCAAGGACATCTAAGAGGTTCTAAGTAAGAAAAACCACCAAGATAATTCTAAGGAGGGAAGGAAGAAGTGGAAAGAAAAGGGAAGTGCAAGGATCCATTTAGCCATTGTCAACATTGTAATATCGATGGACACATCAATCATAAGTTTTGGAAGCTACATAAAAAGATGAATCCAAATAACCACAAGAAGGATGCTAAGAAGAAGAATATGTTAGTCGTGGATTTAGTCAACTAGGTAGAGAGCAACTCAAATGTAGATGAAAATATTTTATGTGCTACAATGCAGAAGGAGGGGACTCTGAGTAAACTCCATCCCAAGGAAGAGAAGGAGATGACTAAACTCTTCCATATCAAGATCCATGGCAAGAAATCAAAGGTGGATTCTCTATTTGATTCCTATTTACAGGCCAACCTCATAGCAGAAGATGGACAATGAGCTTGGATTGGAAGTTCATGACCATCCTCGCCCACATCCATTGGGATGGGTAAATAAGGATGCAAATCTTGGGGTCATTAAGTAGAGTAAGATCAAATTTTCTATAATTAAAAACTTTATTTTTGAAGTGGAGGTAGACGTAGTACTACTTGATGTGTGTAGTGTAGTGTTTGGAAGCCCCTACATGTATACAAAGGATGCAATATTCATGAGAGAAAACCAATGTCACACGATTAGGGATGAAAATTTGTTCATCATCAATTCACACAAAGGTAAATCCAAGATCTCTTTGATAAGTGATAACCAAGCCAATAAATTTATCAACTCAAGTAAGAGGTTTATATTACTCTTTTTGAGAGAGAATTAGTCAGGAGATGAATCAATAAAGGTAAAGGTATCTCTAGAGGGATGTACTAAAGAGTAGAAAGATTAGATGAAGGATCTTTTGCAGGTGTATAGAGAAGTATTCCAAGAGACTAAAAGGTTACCACCTAAGAGGGAAGTGGGGCACAAGATATAGTTGTTACCTAACTCCCCATTTCCAAACATTGGGTTGTACAAACAATCCATCTTGGAAGCAGAGGAAGTGAAGAAATAATTGCAGCAACTATTGGAGTAGGGATTAATTCAATCAAGAACCTCACCTTGTGGGTCACCCATCATCATAGTACATGTTATCCCCATTTCTTAGGGATAATTAAAGAGATGATGTCTCGAGGCCCTCAAGTTGAATACATGGAGTACCGAGAGGCAGATGGTTGACAACGTCCACTTGCACTAACAGAGGCCCACTTCACCACCACACATCTCAAACTCATCACGATGGTATCCACCGCATCATCTAGCTTCTAGAAGAAATTTGGTCTTGCTCCATGAGGTACAAGCCAGGTATTATGGTGAGTGTCATTTCAATATCTGAGGCATTTGAGTATTGTGCATTTAAAATTGCTTTTGATTAGGTAAAGTTTGCTTTAAAATTATGCTCTTTGCCTTGTTTCACCTTGGTAGTTGACATTGTTCCCTAGTAAGTGGTCACCCTTAGGGATGGGTTTGCTACTAGGAGGTCTCCTTGACAAGCCATCGTGCCATTCCTAATCATACTTTCCATTTTCCACACTTCATCCCCTCACCTAAACTTGGCAAGTTGCATAAGGTCTTTGAGAATTTGTTTAATTCGATGAGGTGGTTTTTGATGCACATTCTTAGGTGGATATTTTCTGGACTTTATTTACTTATCATGATTCATTTGACTTGAGATCATTGGAAGGTGTATTCATTGTCTTTGTAGGACCTTTCTTGGTGGACAACTTTGGAAGAACAAGTCTAGTTTGGGATTTCTTGGGGCATGGAGCCCACGGGTTGGATACCATGGCCCACACATCGGATGATGATGATAGCCTTTGGAGGCTTGAGAGACACCTTGGAGGATCTATCCTAGCCCAACGTTTTTCTTTTGGAGGCCAAACCTTCACACTTGGAGGGCTTGACGTCACCATAGGGATAGGGTTGGGTAGTGACAGTGTTTTTGATAGAAACTTGGCATTTTGGAGGAGAAATGCCCTTTTCATGAGCCCAACGCATGAAGGAGAAGCCTTAGGAGGCCCAACAACCTCCTCCCTTTGCTCAATGACTCGCTAAAAGTGTCTGAATTTGACCCTAGAGAGGGATGACGTCATATTAGGGTTTATTTTTGTGCAATTTTTAAATTAAATTAAAATTATTTTGTAAAGGCGAAAAATAAAGGGATAATGGCTCCCTTATTTTGTGGTTTACACTAACTTATGTGGAAAAACACTTGTTAGAACTTTTGTATGAATAAGGATCAAACTTATTTCATTTTATCATAGCTCTCCCATTGTGAGAAGACTCCTTCGTTGAAATTTACGCCCTTTTGGGGAAATTTTACATATCTCTCTTTGTTACTTGCTCTTGTGATGGTTTATCTTGGCTATTGGATGAATAATTGATTTGTTATCTCTTGTGGAGGCTTATTCTTGGATTGTGGTGGAATTTTCTTGGTTAAAGAGAGTTTATCTTGTTAATGCTTGGACTAGGTAATGAATCTTTGCTTTATTATTACTCCTTTCTTGGTTACAAGGTTAATTTGATAAGCTCTCGGGGAATATAAGGGCATACAACCCGACTAAGCCTATCATAATTGTATTGAATAAATTGTTCCATAAGTGTTACTAGGAGGTGTAAAATGGCTTACACCCTCCTAGTAGCTCCTTGCTAGTCTTGCTTGCCTTAGGGAGTGTTATCGCTCAGTTTGTAGGAAAGGTTTAGATAGCTGGAGTCAAGGCTCAAACTGGCGTAACAAGAGCTTCCCCACCCACTATCACCTCGATAGGGAGCTCTTTCTATTTAGGGTGGCTAATCCCAAGGGAGACGTCCCTAGTAATCTGGGGTTCTGAAAGGTCTAAAGGTCTAAAGGATCAAGATAAGGGTTTCCTTTCACAGATTATTGCCAAGAGAGATAGTCAAGGAGAAAATCTTCCACTGAATGGCACCTGTTTGCGAGACAAGGCAAATAAAGCTAGAAAGTGTGCTGCAGTGGTTAGTACTTCAAATATCAATGACTATCTTTAATACATATGAGCATTAATGAAAGTAATTATTGACGAAGTCAATGATTGCAATAAAAGATTATATTTTATGTCACTTCTTCAATAAATACACAAGAGATACTGGCATTCAATGTGTAAAATCAAATCTTTGTATTATCACAATGCAAATATGCTCATATAAATATTGTTGCTGCGTCACTATTGCAGATTTAAGGTGACGTCAGCCCTAATATTAGGTCAAAAATGAAGACAATGAGAAGGACGTTTTATCAAACAAGCTTATGAATATAATCAACAACTCAAGGTCTATCAAATAGATGACAATGTCAAAACGTTTTAAGGCCAAACAAGGTTTTTTAACAGGTATGACGTCACCTATATTGTTGTTGTTCTAGGGTTAGGGTTAGCTAGTCAAAGAGGTGGACGTTTTGACAAATTAACCAACGAAAAAGCTTGAAACCTCTATGGCTATCAAGAGATGAGTCAGCCGCAACTTTTATTCCAAGCACAAGTTTAAAAAAAGGCAAGACGTCATCATCAATTAGGGTTATTCTAGACGCTAGGGTTAGTTAGGGTTTCAAATAAAGAGAGTTTGAAAGAGTTGTTTTAGCACATAAACCTCAACGTTTTATTCTTAGACTAGTGCCTTGGGTAAATGGAGTCAAGTGGAGAGAAGCTAATGGCTTGGAGAGACTTAAACCTAAGGACAAGAGGGTTAGGTTTAATGGTGCTGCAATGGCAGGGCCACCAAATCAAAACCCTAAGGGGAGGAGG
>ML825837.1:22104-32787 GCA_009831015.1 Picea engelmannii | reverse complement strand
CGTTCATCAGCCACTGTTTTTGAGTGGCTGTGCTAGTTTAGCATCTATTGCTGTCATTTCATTGCTGATTTATATCATTATATACTTCTTCTAATTAGGACATCTGTTGCACGAAATTGCAAGTAGTCAGCGCTCCCCGGTGTATCATGACAAGGGACTAATCGCCTCTTGTGGATCCTTGAAATCTGGTGGTGGTGAGCTTACCAATCACCTGCGAGTTTTGGTGTAATGAGAGTCGTACTACCAACAAATGGTATTAGATCTAGAGTTCATGAGTTCGATACAAACTCAGCTCATGCTGAGGGGGAGATTGTTGCACGAAATTGCAAGTAGTCAGCGCTCCCCGGTGTATCGTGACAAGGGACTAATCACCTCTCGTGGATCCTTGAAATCTGGCGGTAGTGAGTTTACCAATCACCTGCGGGTTTTGGTGTAATGGAAATCATACTACCAACAACATCAAGCTTCACTTGCTTGTCCGTTATATTATTGAGCTTGTATCTTGTCTTTTCTTGTGTCTCGAGCAGGTACAACTATCTTCTGTAGGTACTCAAGCACTTGGGAACCATAAACCATCTACGAGTCTCGTTATCAGGACATTTTACACTTAGTAACTTGACCTATAGGGGAATCACTTCGATAAAATCACTTTTCATCTCATTTCCCCCCTAGGGTCACCCAAGATTCCCCCCTTGTGTTGGATTTCCCCTTCACTAAAGCGAGGGGGGGGGTTTCTAAGGTGACAGTGGGTAGACTCTCTCCTAGTTATTTCCATCTCATGGATTGGGTCGAGATTTTCCCAACCTACAGTTTGCGCGATAACAGTACCAAAGAAGGATGGGACTTGGAGAATGTGTATTGAATATACAACTTTGAATAAGATCAACCTCAAGAATCAATACCCTCTACTCAGGATTAATGACTCGTTAGCTCAGTTGCAACATGCAAAGTGCTTCACCAAATTGGATCTCAAATAAGGATACTACCAGGGATAATTTAATGCAGAAGACACTTGAAATATCACCTTCAAGACAAGGAAAGGTATATATGAATGGTTGTTAATGCCTTGCAGTTTATGTAATTCCCCAGCTACATTTATGCATTTAATGAATGATGTATAACATCCCTTTCTAGAAATGTGAATTTGGTCAAATAGTCATTGGTGTATTTTGGGTATGTGATTGGTAGAGGGGAACTTAAGATAGATCCCACGAAAATGGAGGATACATTCAAGTGGCCAATTCCTACTAATTTTACTGAAGCAAGAATATTTGTGGGGGAAACATAATACCTATAAATATTTATACCATCATTTTTAGTGGTGGTTGCACCACTCCATACCATAATAACGAATGGAAAGAGTTCCTAGTGGGGAAAGAATCAATAGAAAGCTCTCGATGTGCAGAAACTTCTTGCATTGTCTAATTTGTAGAAGCCTTTTGAAGTGGAGATTTATGAAATTGAATGTGTTTTGGGAGCAGTATTGATGTAGGGAGGTAAGTCGATATGGTATCATTCTTAAATGTTCCATGGTAGAGTCCTAAAATACTCTACATATGACAAGGAACTCTATGCTCTAGTTTAAGTTGTTAAGAAATGGAAGCACTATCTAATGGGAAAGGAGACCATCATCCACATTGATTTCCAACCACTACAGTATTCGCAAGCTCAGAGTAAGTTTCAACAAACCAGACACTACAAGTGGATGGATTTTTAATAGAAATTTCATCTAATCATCAAATATAAGAAAGACAAAACTAATAAATCAGTCGACAAACTTTCAAGGACACCCATATCCAAGATCACACCATTGATAACACTTATGCACATGGAGCTTTTCGCCCATGCTGCATACAAAGAGGCATACACAAAATATGAGGACTTTAAAGAGGTGTTTCAACATCTACAGGGCCAAGTTAGTGTAGAAGAATGTAATAATAAGGTCAACTATCATCTCCAACATGGGTTGCTATACAAGCTAGACAAGCTCTATGTTTTTAAAGGTGAAAGATTGTGGCTTATCAACAAGGCTCACACCTCCAAAGTTGCAGATAATTTTGGTGTTGAGAAGACAATTTCCAACTTACAGAGGCAGTTTATTGGCATAGAATGCAAGAAGATGGAGCTTAGTTTAATAGAGGATGCATACTTTTGTGTACCAGTTGTTAGGGTATTTAGACACTTAGGAGTTAGTTAAGATCAACTTGGTCTATTGTGTCTTTAGGTAAAAGTGTGTTTCTTTAGTATCTGTTAGTATGCATTTATAGTTATGCAATAAGATGGCCAGGATATGTTCTAAACATAAAGTTATTCAATGACTAATATTCTCCTCAATACTAACGACTATATTGATATGTGGCTTAACACTTGATTAGTCCATGATCTTTATTTGAAGAGTATGGAGGGTCATTTTCTAAATATCGACTATGAGAAACTCTTATGTACAATTTTTCTTTTGCATTAATATATTGCCTCAAGTGACCATGTTGGCTAGTGTCATGGATTGTTTCCCTCCTAGAGGATTTTAACCATGTAAAAACACTAGTGTACTGATATTTGATCTGGTTGTGCGAGCAGTTGCTTAAAGTGTTTGTCTTGTGTGGAAATACTATGTTTGTCAAATATGGTATCAGAGCTCGTTTGAAGACCTGCTCCCTTTGTTGATTGAGATCATGAGCCTATGTCACCACATGCAACAAAATATATCTAGGTTTTTCCATTTCTATGCGTTTATGGGTTGAGCAGACCATTCCATCTCATTTGGAGCGTTTCTTTCAGTTGGAAACACGTTTCCTGTCACTCTAAAAGGTTTCTATTTGCCCAAGATACGACATTTTGTGTTTGATCCAAAGGTATAAAGTTTGATTATGCCCTTTTTAAAAACAAAATTCTAAGTTAATATTTCAATTTTACTATTTGTATTCCTGGTTTGCTATTTTTTTTGTTTGCATATGCTCCTTGTCGTGTGCTTTGCGTGCTCTTGGAAAATAAAAAATAGAGTGGAAAGTGTTTTTTCCTACATATGTTCTTTTCTTTCCATTTTATGCAATCTCAACGAATCATAAACAGAGAGGAAACTCGCATTTCTAGGGAAAACTAACTAAGATCTAACCTTATTATTGTAAATTTTAGGGAATTTTTTTCAAAAATTTCGCTTGTTTTTCTATGTGATTGCGTTGAAGTGTTTTGCAGGAAAAAACAAGGGTTTTTTGGTAAGCACACACTTCGAGACAAAAGTTAAAAAAAAAACCCTCCTCCTTGGTTGAAAGTTACTTTATTAATAAGAGGTCTTAAGTTCAAGTCTTTCTTTTTTTAATTTGTTTTTTGAAAAAGTTAATGCAACTTTTAGTTGTCTCATAACTTTATTGTAAAGTGCATTTCCCTTAAATTATAAAAGTGAATCGTTGTAAAACAATTTTAATATTTTTACTTTTTGCATGCAACTTTAATTTATAAATCAACTTCATTGTAAAAGTGGTTATTACTTATTATATTAAAGTGACTCGCTTTATAAGTAACTTATTTGTAAAATTGAGCTTATTGGTAAAGTTAGAGAAGGAAGGCCAATTTTTTTATTCAACAACTTCATTGTGCATCTATCACTAGGTGGTCCAACTTCTACCTTCCACGTGGCACTTTGGTTACCTTTTACATATTTTTCAAAAAATCCATAACTTTCACATCCAAAGTCTGTTTTTTAGAGCCGTTTTTTTCACTGCCTATTTTTTTTGAGAACTTTCCATTCATATAGTCAAATTTAGCTTTTGAATCCATGTTACGTATGTATTTTAATATGGATACTCCAAGTAATATTTTGTTTACCAATACCAACTACTTCTCATGGAAATCCCATATGGAGAATGTACTACGAAGTAAAGGATTGTACTGGATTATCTTGGGAAAAGAAAAATCCCTCACTCATGTTGAAAAGAAATCCAAATAAGATATTAAGAATGACGAAGCACGTGGATTGATCGGATGTCCATCTCTCCTAATTTACAGTTTCATATTCATGGAATTGATGACCCAGATGGAGCTTGGGATAAGTTGGAAAAGGTATTTGGTAAACACAATGTAATTCAAGCCCACCAGTTTGAAAATCAATTAATCACTTTAAATCCCAATGATTTCCCTTGCATTGAAGATTATTTATCCAGGTTTAAAAAACGTAGACTTTTACTTCAAGACTGTAAAATAGATATGAAAGATCATCAATGTATATACTGTATTCCTGCTAAGCTTTGTAGTGCATATTCTATTTTTGTATATACCTTGTACTCCACCAGAGAAGCTCTAGGGGATTCATACTCGGAACCCTCTCTTGGGTCTTTTTGTGATTCTCTGATTAGAGAGCAAGATAAGATCTTGCACCTTGGAGTGTTCAACATTGTAGCTACATTTAACAAAGCCTTAGTGGCCCAACGGAAAGATAAATCCAAGCATACAAAGAAGCAACATCCTCACAACAACAAGCAAAAGAAGGGTCCCAAACCCTCTCAGCCAACTTATACTATCAATGGTGACAAAGGACCAAAATCAAAAAGTAAGAAAATTGAAAGGCATTGTAATTTTTGTGGGCAAGAGGTCATCTAGAGTCTAAATGTTTTAAAAATATGGAGACCTTAGAAGCAGTAATGAAGAAGAACAACATCAACCTTGATTATTTTTCTTCTAACTCTTCTTCTCATGGACATGCACTTTCTGCTTCTAGTTTCTCCTTCAATGCAACATCTACTTCTTATTTTGATGAGTGGCTTATTGATTCTGAATAATCTTATCATATGGCTAAGGATAAAGCCATTTTTTCTACTCTTAATGAATGTAACACCAAACAAATATTTGTTGGTGATGATAGATCTATTAGTGTTGCAAGGTCTAGAATAGTCCAGTTAGATGGTGGTCATTTCAATGATGTATTATGTGTTCCAAGTCTCTCTTGAAACCTTCTATCAGTAAATCAAATCACTCATTTATGCAAAGGTAAAATAGTAGAGTTTTCACCTCACCAAGTTATAATCAAGGATTTAAAATATCCTAAGCATGTTCTAGCAACTGGAATTGTTGATGATATTATTAGGTTGTACACATTTGACAACTTTTGGTCATCATTTTTTGCATTGATTTTTATTGCGCATGCAATGACTTCAGCAAAATTTAGCATGAGTGGTTGCGTCATCTAAACTATCGCTCATTGCAGCAACTATGTAATCAAAATATGGTGACTAGTCTTCCTCTCGTTTCTTGTAGATATGGTGTTTGTGTCGATTGTGTTTTCAGTAAACATCATTGGGACAATTTTGACAAACATGCCTCTTGGCACACCTTGGTCCCATTATAGCTTGTTCATAGTGATTTGTGTGGTATGATTCCTTCTCCTTATTTCTCTGGGTACAAGTACTTCTTAACTTTCATTAATGACTTCACGAAATGCACTTGGGTCTATTTCTTAAAACTTAAGAGTGAAGTTTTTGGCATGTTTTTGTCCTACAAGGCCCTTGTAGAAAAACAATCTAGTCATCAACTTCAAGGGTTAAGAATAGATCATGGAAGCGAATATGTTAACAACAATTTCACAACTTACTCCACTACATAGGGAATTCAAATGCAACATACTATTACATATACACCACAACAAAATGGTGTTTCTAAGAGAAAGAACCAAACCTTAAAGGAAATGGAAAATTGTATGATCCAATCTAAGGGATTAAGTCTTCATTATTGGGCAGAAGCCATCAATTGTGTCAATTACATAGTAAATTGCACTCCCACAAAGGCTTTAAAATATATAAGACCGGAATATTCATGAACTAAAATTAAACCAGATGTAGGCCACTTTCATGTGTTTGGTAGTGAAGCATGGGCTCACATTCTTGATGAGAAAAGGAAAGCATGACAACCTAAAAGTGAGAAGTTCATTTTTGTTGGATATTTTGAAGATGTAAAAGGTTATAGACTTATTCAACCTCGTTCCAATGAAATAATTATTAGAAGAGATGATAAATTTGATGAAAATATCTTGACATGCGATCCTAATTTGACATTTGTGCCATCTATGGCCTACGAGCCATATTCAACGTCTATGCCATCTTTTTTTCCCAACTTATATGTTAGTGATCATATTCTAGTTTCTTCTTTAGATGATGATAGTGAGGATGAAAATCCACCTCCATTTGTTCACCTTCCTCTAGATGAGTCCATTGAACATGAACCTGCACCAGCACCAACACTTCCTATATGGGTCCATTCAACACGAGAAGCAAATGGTGATCTTGCCATTGATCCCATGGATCAATTTCATACATGTTCACACTTCCAATGAGTCTCCCCTCTTTTGAATCAATTTTTGGAGACTACTAATCCAGAAACATTTTCATAATCTTCTATCCATCTAGATTGGGACACAACAATGAATGAAGAATATAATTCCTTAATGGTGAACGATACTTGGGATCTTGTACCTCTTTTGAAAAGAAGAAAACTTGTCAAATGGAAATGGATATATAAGACTAAGTATGCATCAGATGGAAGTGTTGAAATACATAAGGTCCGATTAGTTTCTAAATGATTCTCTCAAGTTGAAGGAATTGACTACAATGAAACTCTTGCCCCTGTTTCCAAAATGAATTCCATCGACTTTGTTCTATCCCTTTCCGCCTCACATAAATGGGAGGTCCATCAAATGGATGTTAAATCTACCCTTTTACATGGGAATCTGCAAGAATAAATATCCATGGAACAACCTATTGCCTATGTTCAAAATGACACCGGCCTTGTATGATGGCTTAAGAAATATCTCTACGGTCTTAAGAAATCTCCTTGAGCTTGGTATGCTAAAATTGATAACTTTTTTCTTGACACTAGCTTTTCTAGATGTCATTCTAACCCCAATGTATATACCAAGAAAGTAGGAATTCATCTCATAATACTTGGTATTTATGTTGATGACCTTATCTTCACTGGTAGTGACCCTAAACTCTTAACTCGTGTGAAATCCAACCTTAAGAAGAAATTTGAAATGATAGGCTTGGGCTATTTGATTTTATTTCCTTGGCCTCCAAGTATTGCAAACCAAGGAATGAATTTCTATTTCCCAATCTTAGTATGCATGTAACCTTCTTCATTGCTTTCACACGGAAGATTGTAAACCAACCCCTTCTCCCTTCCAGTCTGGAGTCAAACTTGTTTCCACATGTACTACACTCGAAGTAGATGCCACTTTGTACGATGAATGACTTTGTATCCTTTTGTATTTGACGCATACCCATATTGATATTTCCTTTGTCATTGGTCTTGTTTCCTAGTATATGAAAACACCCCATGAGAGCCATTGGAAATAAGCAAAAATGATACTTTGGTATATTTGAGGTATAGTTCAGTTTGGGATACATTACAATTCAAGGGGGACTCCTTTGTTGGTTGGTTTCACTAATTCCAATTGAGTTGGTAACCCTAATGATCGAAAGTTTACTACAAGTTATGTTTTAAGTCTGATATGAACTTGTCACTTGGGATTGTAAGAAAAAACATGTTATTTCTCTCTCTTCAACAAAAGTAGAGTATCGAGCAGTGGTTAATGTAAGTCAAGAAGCCTTGTGGATTCAACAGATCCTTTTAGAGTTTAGATTCCAGCAACAATATTCAACCACCCTCTGGTGTGACAATTAAAGTTCCATCAAGCTCGTAAAAGATCCAGTTCAACATCAACGTAACAAACACATTGAGCTACAAATTCACTTCATCAAAAAGCTCATTTGTGATCACATTCTTGAAGTGCTCTTTTTCCCTGCAGATGATCAAGGTGCAGACATTTTCACAAAGTCTCTTATAGAAGTGAAGTTTTCTAAAATTTGATCTATGTTAGGAGTTCAGGAAGTTTTCATTAAAGAGGGTTATGCTCTAGTGCCTCCTTCCTTCTCCTATTGTGTCACCTTTGTAATCCTTCAATCCTATCCCAAGTTGTTCTTAAGGGGGGATGTTAGGATATTTAGACACTTAGGAGTTAGTTAAAATCAACTTGGTATAATGTGTTTCTTTAGTATGCATTTTTAATTATGTAATCTTATGGTCACAATATGTTCTAGACATAAAGTGATCTGATGGCTCATATGCTCCTCAATACTAACACCTATATTGATCCATGGCTTAACACTTGATTGGTCCATGATCTATATTTAAAGAGCATGGAAGATTAATTTCTAAATATCAATCGTGAGAAACTCTTATGTACATTTTTTTCTTTTCCAATAATATATTGCCTCAAGTGGCCACATTTGCTAGGGTTGTGAACTATTTCCCTCTTAGATATTTTTAACCACGTAAAAACATGGGTGCATTGATCTTTGATATGGTTGTGGGAGCAGTTATTTAAGTTGTTCGTCCCGTGTTGAAATACCCTGGTTTGTCGAACACTAGCAATCTCGATAACAAAAAGTAAGGTTTATACCATCCCTTACATGTACCTACTAGACCCTAGGAGAGAATATCCATGGATTTTATGGGTAGTTTGCTAAGAAAAAGGAAGGGATGTGACTATCTTTTTGTATTGGTTGATAGGTTACAAATATGTGCATTCTCATTCCTTATAAAAATACCATCAAAGGAAAAAATGTGGAAAACATGTTCTTTGAAAAGGTCTTGGCACACTTTAGGATATCAAGCAGCATCATCTCAAATATATATACTAGGTTTCTTAATGCCTTTTGGACTACACTTTGAGAGAAGATGGACACCAAGTTGAAGAGATCCACATATTTCCATCCACAAATAGATGGGAAATAAAAAGTAGTGGACAAGATATTCATTCAGTGTTTGAGGGGTTATAAATAGAAGCATCCAAGGGTCTGAGATGAAAATTTTATTTATATTCAACACTCTTATAACATATTATTTGACACTTCTACCGGTGAGTCCCCTTTTGAAACTTGCTTTGGGTATTTTCCACCTTTTGCCTTAGATGTTGTATATAAACGACAAGGAGTGAGGAAAGACACCACGCGAGAAGCATTGAAGGCTAAACAAATTATTGATAAGATCGGGTAGATCTATTTGCAAGGACAGGAGACGTTGAATAATTCATATGAAAAGTACTAGACCCTAGGATATCATCTCCATGGATTTCATGGGTAGTTTGCTAGGAACAAGGAAGGGACATGACTATCTTTTTGTAGTAGTTGACAAGTTCACCAAGATGTGAATTCTCATGCCTTGTAAAAATACCATCAAAGGATAGAATGAAGAAAACATTTTCTTTGAAAATGTCTTGACACACTTTGGGATATCAAGGAGCATCTTCTCATACAAAGATATTAGGTTTCTTGATGTCGTTTGGACTACACTTTGAGAGAAGAGGGAAACTAAGTTTAAGAGATCCATAAATTTCCATCCACAAATAGATGGGAAAACAGAAGTAGTGGACACGATATTCTTTCAACATTTGAGGGGTTATAATTAGAAGCATCTAAGGACTTGGAATGAAAATTTGATTTATATTCAACACTCTTATAACATAGTAATCCACAATTCTACCAGTGAGTCCCCTTTTGAAACTTGCTTTGTCTATTTTCCACCTTATGCCTTAGATATTGTATATGGACAACAAGGAGTGAGGGAAGACACCATACGAGAAGCATTGAAGGTTAAAATTTTTATTGAGAAGATTAGGTAGATCTCTTTGCAAGGAAAAGAGACAATGAAAAATACAATGCCTAACATGATCAACACAATATTGAGAAAACATTCAAGGTGGGAGATAGAGTTTGGTTTCATCTAAACAAAGAAAGGCTACAAGGTCGTATGAATAAAATCAACTCTTTAATGGTATGGTTCTTTTCAACTGTGGAAGAAGGTGGGGATAATGCATATAGACTCAATCTGCCCCCATATGTGTGCATTTACTCAGTAGTGATGTGAAGAATTTGACTCTCATATAGGACTTAGCATTAGAAGCTCAAGCAGTGTTAACAAAAGATATAATTTTCTAGAAGAAGTACAGAACAACCATATGAGGGTAATATGAACTCTGGTAGGTTTGGTTGAAAGGAAAATTTTCAAGCATTGAGGTGAAATTTCACTCTAGAGAGAGCTTGGTAGAGGAAAAATTTCCTCGCCTCCTTTAGTAAAATATTTTGGGGACCAAAATCCTACCTTAATGGAGAGTTATGATCCAAAATGGATCATTATATAATTTTTCATCTATTTTGGTATTTTATAGGTGGAAAAATTAGAACTATTGCCTTGTAGGGGCCATTTTTGGGGGCAGGTCCTACTTTGGTGATTTGGGGTCCATAACCTTTCAATAATCGTTTGAGGCTTTGAACAATTGTTTTTAAAGTCAAAACTTTAGGAAAAAAGTTCCCAATCTCTTGACGTTGTTCTATAGATCAAGAGATTTCCAATGGCACAAAAATCACCTCAATCAAAGTTCGTATGTGAAATTTTTGTCTCCCACAAGTTGACCTATCATGTTGACCACTATGATACTGAATGGATGCCGTGTTAGCTTACATTACTCACACATGTGGACTTCCAAGAAGATTTCAGAGGGTCCTGTTATCCCCGATATCTAGGGATAACTAGGAGATCATGTCTCGAGGCCCACATGGTCCTAGACATGGAGTACCGAGAGCAGGAGCTACCTGAGCATAGTCCTGGAGGACCCTTCTTTTCCTTCTCAGCCAGATTTGT
>ML825837.1:0-12296 GCA_009831015.1 Picea engelmannii | reverse complement strand
AGCTCAAATGAAGATGAAAATATTGTATGCACTACAATGTAAAAGGAGGCGAATTTCAGTAGCCTTCATACCAAGGAAGAGAGGGAGATGAATAAACCCTTCCATATTAAGATCCAAGTATGAGAAGACAAAGGTCGATGCTCTTGATTTGCATGGCAACCTCATAGAAAAATATTTGTTCAACAAGAGTGGATTGGAAGTTCATGAACATCCTCACCCATATCCATTAGGATGGGTAAATAAGGATGCAAAGCTCAAGGTCACTAAGCAATGTAAGATCAAATTTTCTATAAGTACAAACTTTATTAATGAAGTGGAGGTAGATGTACTACCATTTGATGTGTATGGTATCTTGTTTGGAATCCCCTACATTTATATAAGGGATGTAATTTTCATGAGGAGAGAAAACCAGTGCCATGTGATCAAGGATGGGAACTCCTTCATCATCAATGCACATAAAGGTATATCCAATATCTCTCTGGTAAGTGTTGACCAAGCCAAGAAATTTATCAGTTCAAGTAGGAAGTTTATAGTATTCCTTTTAAGAGAGGATCAACCAAGAGATGAATCTGTAAAGGTAAAGGCATCTTTGGAGGGATGTACTAAAGAGAAGAAACATTAGTTGGAGGAAATTTTGTAGGCACATAGAGAAGTATTCAAATAGCCTAAAGGGTTGAGGAAAGTGGAGCATAAGATGTAGTTGTTTACTGAGTCCCCATTTCCAAACATTGGGTTGTATAGGTAGTCCATCCTAGAGGTGGATGAAGTGAAGAAACAGTTCAGGTAATGATTGGAGCAGGGACTAATTTGATCAAGCACCTCGCCTTGTGGGTCACCTATCATCATAGTACCCAAGAAGGATGGCACTTGGAGAATGTGTATCAACTATAAATCTTTGAATAAGATCACCATTAAGAATCGATACCCTCTACCTAAGATCATTATATTATTTATCATATTTTTTGGTACTTTCTACGTGGAAAAAGTGGAGTTATTTCCTTGTAAGGCCCATTTTAGAGGAAGGTCATGCTTTGGTGATTTGGGGTCTAGAACCTTCTGGAGCCCATTTGAGGCCTTGAATGGTCGCTATTGGGGTCAAAACTTTATGAACAAAGTTCGAACCTATAGATGACATTCTACACATAGAGATCTTTCCAATGATGTAAAGATCACCTCAATCAAAGTTAGTATGAGGATATTATGTCTCCCACAAGTTGATTTAACCTATTAACCACCATAATACCGGGTGGATGCCACATCATCTCACATTAATCACACATGTGTACTTTCAAAAATATTCTACAAGGTCCAAAACCCTAACATTAATTAGGGGTTGAGGCAGTCAAAGACATTAAACCTAACCCTAGACATACTAGGACATGTTAATATCATGATTCTATGATAGGAAGGGGTTCCATTCTTATCATGTTGTTTATTGTTCCATGTTTGAACAAAGCATCTAGGAGTGGGATATTGAAGCATAACACAAGAATTAGAAGAACGGGTAGTATCCATAATGGCCATTGCCCATGGAAACTCCATAGTGGGTGCCTCTTTCTTTGTATTTTCATTTCATAACCAAGAAGAAAAGAGCACAACATATCCTCAACTTCTAGTTGGGTTTTTCCCATATTGGGTTTTCCTAGGGTACATCTTGTGTTCATTGTGTGTTATTTGCTTAGATTATTTCATTTTAGTTTCAATGTATTCCAATGTTTAATGCATTAAGCTAGTAAAATTAAATATGAATATAAAGTAAAAAAAACTGCATAATAAGGCATTTCAAAATATTATAAAATTTGTTGTGACAAATTGGTCCAACAGAATATCCATAGCAGTTTACAAATCAAATATTATGAGAACTATGACTATACTCTCTACAATGCACACTAAATTTTCTTTCCTCAGTGGATGGTTTTGTGGTCTCCTCTTTAGGTTGCAGCCCAATGATTTTGATTTCTCTTTGCAATGTTATAATTTCATCTCAAATTTTTTGACTGATGTACTTTAATACTTCAATTTATTTCTGACTTTAATGAAGCATCATCCTCATTATTGTGTCTTCTCCTTTTGTCATTAAACATTAATGAGAAATATTTTGTCTAATGAAAACATTATTATCTGCAATCTTTGGTATGATCGTATATACATCATGCTCTATTATGCAATCTTTGGTATGATCGTATATACATCATGCTCTATTATGCCTTCAAGAAGAATTTTTATAATCATTTTTCACATCTTTCACAAAACATTTATTAGCATAACACTCAAATATGTACCCTTTGTAATTTGATTAATTGGTACTAGCCGCAAACATTTTTTATGTAACGATCATAAAGGACACCACAAATAGTTATCCTTACCATCACATAAGGTTATGGACACACAACCTATTCATGTGACTTCAAGGGATGTTTTATTGTCAAGAAATTCCTCCTTATTGTAATACCCCATTTTTTACCCTTTTATGTTTTGGATTAAATTATGTATAAATTGTAAATAAATGGATATGATAATAGGATAGAATGACCCCATGTGTAAATGATGTAAATATCTTGTAATAATTCCTATTACAAATCTCAAGGCCATGGCCCAACTAGTGAATGTCTAGGCATGCTTTTTCGATAAATAGGCTTTCTATATACCATGAGGTAGACTTTCCATGGTAGTTTTAACATATGTAAATATTATTTTGAAAATTAATGTAAAGGTTCAAAGTTGGTTGCTAAGAGCAAGAGAGGAGATATTATTCCACTAGAAGAGAAGAGGAAAGAGGGTCCAAGGGGTTGACAAATTATCCTAAGTTTTCTAAGTCTCTTGAATTTCATATTTTCATTGTATGCCTTATTAAAAGCTCCAACTACGAATCATTAATGCAGGTGTTGGTTGGTGGGGAATTCCACCTTCCATAGTTATGAGGACATGGGTGTTGAGTACAAGTTATCTGAAGTGCAAGAGACTTCAACCCCATAGGGATTCGAACCTTATAGGAATTCAAACCATTTTTTTCCATGCCCTCTCTTCATGAAAATTCAAAGGGACTTGTACATTTTTTCAATCAAACTGCTTGTATGCATTCTCCCCCATCATCCATTACTTTATTCGATCATGCTATGCATATAATCAATTTGCATTAGATCCTATAAGTGACTAAGAAGAGCTAAGGAAGAAAACACTATGAACTAGAAAGATGTTAGAGATGGAAGGTTGTAGGATGGGAGGTTGTAGAAGAGCATAGAGGATGGGTTGATGGAAAACCCTTCCCATTCCTTGTACACTTGCATATTTAATGTTCAAGAGCCAAGACAAAACTGTATTGGGTTTCCCTAAAAGTGGACATCAAGTTGGACTCCTTTTGCATAAACAAAAGAGCATTGGAGGGAAGAAGATCCATGAAGGATTTTCTTCCTTGGGTTGAGTGAGCAATTCAAGTGAGTGTCATGCTTGGGTTGATTGGATGGTTACGTAGAGTGTTTTGTGGTGAATTTATTGGTTGAACCTAAGAGTATTTAATGTGTGTGAGTACCCTAAGTGTCCTAGACCAATTTCCTTCACCCTTGTGGCCTCGTAGCTCAACTTGGGGATGGCATCCATAGAGAATTACCTACGAATGGGTAGAAAATTGCCCACCAACAACAAATTTCCTTGGATCAGTTTGTTTAAAGATAAATGTTCCCTTTCTATGTTTGAATTCATGTTTAGAATTTTGTTGATTGATTTGTATGTTTATCATGTATAAATTAGGATAAAATTCATTAGTGCATGACATTGTATACCATCCTTGTTCTGATAGATATTTGTATGTACTTGTGGAATTCCAAATTGTCTTAAGAGTTAGTTAGCTTGATTTCCGGTTGTGCCTTCAATATTATGTATGTGTTCTAACTTTCATAGCTATAGTCATTGATCCCCAATGAGGTGGTCACCTGCCAAATGTCGTCATTGGTGCAGGACCCTTCAATCCCACAATTCTCTTATGTTCAATTCAAAGTGTTATTCAAATGGGTATTAGAGCCCTCTTTTTCTTGCGTGTTACTTCAAATTGCCACTGTTGAAGTTGGACCAATTCTTGTTTTCAATAAGAATTTCAAAGCGTTAACTCAATGATGATGATTCTAACCTTGATTGTTTTGTTTTGAAGGGTTTCTTTGAGACATGTTGATAAACCCTTTGCACTTGAAGGAGGTTCATTTGAATTGACTACTTTGCGTAAGTGCAAAAATATCTTTCAAATGGGTTAGAAACCTTTTCATCTTACTTTGAAGCGATATCTTTGAAGTCACCCAATTGGGCTCTTCTTTGGAATAAGCTCGATGGCCTCATTGATATTTATAAAATGTTCTTTCAAAGAAGCTCGATAGTTCATCAAGAACTTTTGAAATATGAGAAGTTGATCTTTCAAAAGCAATCGATAGTTCATCAATGACTTTCAAAAATACTCAATAACCCATTAGAGAATTTCAAAGGATGTGAATTTAATCTTTCGAAAACACCCACTAATTCATCAAGGATGTTCCAAATATGGTCTTTTAAAAACACTTGACAGTTCATCAGGGAATTTTGAAAGATGAGAAGTTGTTCTTTCAAAGATGCCTTATAGTTCATTGGGGACTTTCGAAAGATGATATTTCAAATAGGCCCAATTGGGGAATTTCAAAAGATATGAAGTTAATCTTTTTAAGATGATCAATAGTTCATCAAGGACATTCAAAATATTTTCTTTCGAAGAGGCCCAATAGTTCATCAAGCACTTCCAAAATATGTGAGGTTGATATTTTGAAGAGACGTGATAGTTCCTAACAAACTTTAAAAAGATTTACTTTCAAAGAAGGTTGAAGGCCTATAGTGGACTTTTGAAAGATGTTTCTTCAAATATGATCGGTGATCAATGTGTGTGTATGTGTGGTGCATATATTTCGAGGGAGCCCGATGGCCTTGCCATCAGATACATATTTTGAAATGAGTATAACTTTCAAAGAGGGTATATGGAAAGATATATATGTATATAAAATTTAAAAGATAGTTGAATGGAAGGTCATTTCAACCAAATTGATAGAATTTGAAATGAGCATTACATGTTGAATTTTCAAAGCAATTTTGACCAAACAAGACAAAGGACGAAGCCACGTGAGAGAATCGGAATGAGATGTGAAGAAAATTTTTGGAAAGGTATTGATGAACCCATTGTGACTATGCAATCAATGATCTAATCCCATGCCAACTAGGATTTTAATTTTTCCCAAGAAGATGTGACTATAAACATTGATTTGTCAGTGGGGCCCATAAGGGACTCAAATTTGTGAAGGTTGACACATCGTCATACAACTTCCATTTGAGGAAAATGAAGTGTCATAGGAATGTATTGACGAGTACTTCAATGAAGTAAACTCATAAATTTGACATGTGGCTATCAAATTCTAATTCAACTACTTTGAAACCATGACATGAAAGCTACCTAGACCCTACCCTCAAAATTAGTATGGAGACTTCTGACAACTCTATTTGGGTCATACAATGTTGGAATGAGGAAAATGAGGTGTATTTGAAAGGGTCTTAGATTAAGATACAATATGGAATCTCTCAATTTTTTATTTAATGCCCATCAACAAAAAAATTTAAACCCTTAACCTATCCCACCAAATTCTTCCCTTAAACTAGTCTCGAACTTGCGAAAGCACGTTATCAATAACCATGGGTCAAAAACCAACATATAATACCATTGGAAAGGTATCATAATGACATGCATCGCTATTGGGCCTAACTTTCTCTCTATATTAGACTCACAACAAAATTTGATCAAGAATTCATAACAATGAAATTTGGCCATCTAGGAGGTTTTCAACTTGTGCCCTACACAAACTAGGTATACTAACTTGGAATTGGGAAAATGATGGATCTTTAGAAAGCTTATCCTGATAGCTATAGTATAAAACCACCATATTTTTTGAAAAGTAGATAGAATTCATCTTAAACTTTTTGAAAGCTTCATCTCAGATGGAACCCACCTAGTGACCATTGGTAGGGGTCAACATTGAAATTTTTGTAAACTAAATATGCATCTCGTGAAATCTACATGATCAAGATTGGCACATGGATTGTTAATATGGGATGGTTTTAGAACTTGGAAATAATCCTAGGATGGCCTCCCTAAGGCCAAAATTTTATGAGTTCAAAATAATCCAAACAAGGCCAGATTATTCATGATTGTGTCAATAATATATTGTTGGGTAATGTGGCCTTGATTATTGCCATAAATGTGCCTGATGGGTGATACTAAGTTAGGTAATATTATAAATCTAAGATCCATTTATTCCTACTAACCCAAACTCAATGATGAAGGCGTGACCAAACTGAAACTCAAACATTGTACCATCTTGGATTAAGACCAAGTGAACTAAAACTAACCATTGATACTCTTCTAATGCCTAATAAGCCACTATGTGTTGGAAATAATTAGTGAATGTGACCCTCTAATACTCTTTAATGGGGAAAGATCCACAATGATAATGACTCCTACCACTTTCTTTGACTAGAATCAAATTTTGAAAGGATGCTCAAGGAAGCCCTTCTACTGACTTTGGAATATTTAGTAATGTAAAATATCATGTTGAGTGCAAAACAAATTTTGGGGTCATAGGAAAGGAAGGGGTTTCATTCTTATTGTGTTGATTATTTTTCCAGAGTTGATCAAAGTAATGGGAGTGTGATATTGAAGTGAAACAAAGGAATTAGTAAATCACATAGTAGCCATACAAGCGACAATGTCCATGGCAACTCTATAGTGAGTGCATTTTCTTTGTATTTTATTTTCATAGTTGAGAGGAAAATAACAAGACATAGGCCATACCTTCTAGTTGGGTTTTTCCTGTATTGGGTTCTCTCAAGCTACATCTTCTATTCATTGTGTAGATGGTGTGTTATTTTCTTAGCTTCTTTCATTTCGGTTTTTGTTTCTTTCATTATTTTGTGCATTAAACTAGTAATGTTAAACAAAAAATCTAAAGCAAAGCACTGCATAATAAGAGATTGCATAATATTGTAAGATCTATTGGGATGAACTATTATAGTGGAATATCCAAGGTAGTTTAGAGATCAGAGTATGCATCTAATGACCAACTAGATGTTCATATTTTGGATGGTATACTTTATGATTTGATATGTTTTTTACGGTAAATACATTGGATATATGTGATTTATGATAGCCATATGATGGTCACAAGGTGACAATGATTTGATACATGTGATTGGTGATTCAATACATGTGATCAGTGATTTGATTCATGTGATTTATAATTGAATACATGTTATGACTTAATGTCTTGTTGTTATGATGTGAGTGAGAGATTGATAGGATAACCACTCCATGGGCTAGTTTAGTGATAGGTCTTGTGGGATCACACAGCCATGAATGATCTCAATAAAAGTATCATAATATGGATTGGGGATATGATATGGCATGATCACTAGTTCTATACTAGCATGGGGTCTTCACTCAATGAACCTATGACATAGCACCTGCATTTGAGGGATATTTTAAAAATTCCCCTAATTTCACTAGATATTGATAAATACCTCCAAAAATCCTTTTGTTGAACCCCCCTCCCAATACATATTTTTAATATTAAAAACCATATTTTTATCAGATACCTCTTTTTATACACCCCAATACCTATAAACCCACCGATACCCCACATCCCCCCCAATACCTACAATATATTGACTTTACTTTTCATAATTAAAAATCCCCTTTTATGAATGAACGTGATAAGATATTGGTCAACAAGGTGAAGCCCCCGTGTATACTAGCTATTCTAGACTGATGTGATGTGTGAGGCCATAGAGCCTTATGAGGTGCCAAGGGTCATAGAGCCTTACGAGATGCGTGGGACCATAGAACCTTGTGAGATGATTTTTTTTTAATAGAGCCTTAGTGTTGTGATACAAATTTTGATGCTTTCTATAGTTGACATGTGATGAAATTTAACATCATACCATGACGTTTGACATATAATTATTGGTAGTTGCAAGTGGTGGAGTATGAATGAAGTGGTGGTGGATTGTGTATGAATTTGCATGTCTCCTTGATTGTATTCAATTTGTGTGTGCTTGCATTCATGAAAGAAAAGACCATGTATCATCATAGGGGTATGTTGATTTGTTTTTACATCTTGCATTATGAAAAGAATGCAATGTTAGGGGCAATTATTGTTGAGCATTAGTGCACATTAGTGCACATGAGGTTTTCACACGGTGGTCACATGTGCACACCCTACATTTGTACACTAATACAAATATATTAATAGTGTATTTTGTGTGATGATTTTATCTAAAAGAAAGAAACATGTGCACCTAGTAAATAAATATTTAATTAAATAAGTGCAAGTTTACTAATAGAGAAAATTAGGTGCATGTTCATATATTTAGTCACTTGGATATTTTAGAGGATTTCATGCAAAAGTTATTATTAGATTGATGTACATGAATGTGAATTATATAGAGATGAGAAAGAGGATTTTGGGGTTATGCATACTTATCTCAATTCTAGAGAGAGAGTGAGAGATTGTGAAGATCGATGGATGAGGTCTTCAGGATTTTTCTACTGCTTAAGTTTGATGATTGATGAGTTTGAATTGAGAGAGAAAATTGGTATAAGATTAATGATTGCATGCTTAGTGGGACTTCAACTCAAGGGTTGAGGGAATTAGGTGGGAGGAAGCACTCTTGTCCCCCATAGTTGGTTGTGGATATCTTAGTTGGATATTATTATTACTTAAGTTGATGCCATTGGAGTTATTGTTGGAAGTATTGTTTCGCTAACTACACCCTTATTGGTTGATTGGATTTTGAAAACTTTATGGAATTTAGTGTATGTAATGAAGTTGCATGATGGAAATTTTAGCAAATTAGTACTTTACAATAGAATTTGTCTTTCTTCTTATTAAATTTTTATTAATTATGTGCATTAAGAAAATCTTGGGAAATAATGAACCATTATCATAAAAAAAATTGTATCTTTATGAGAATCCTTTCTTAGAATTTTAGTTAGTTAGTTAGTTAGTGGTGTTTCACCCAAAGAAGGGGCCATCACAAGACCCAAGAAGTGGTTCTAAATGTCAATTTAATGGCCAACATATTAATCTTCTCAAATGATGCCCAATGCATAAATACCACATTGCACTATGAGATAGATGGAAGTTTAATATTGATGCAATCTTAGTAAAATTAGTGATTCATTCAAGAAATAATATTAGCAACATAATAAAGATAATGCATACACAAGAATACCTATACTCAACCCTAGGGGTTAGCTCAATAAGTTGATGTCATTGTTTCCATGACATTGTAAGTAATATGATGTGATGTACAAGTCTTGATTTGATTCTCATGGGGTCAAATGCTTTGAGTCTATTCCACCCACTTTATACTATGTATCATCTTCAAAATGAAGAAAAATGCCTAGAAAATTTCAAGAGATTTATTTCCTAAAGATAAAAAAAACATATACTTCAAAACTTGTTAAAAAAAATAAATTCCTTAATATACAGTATAAATACAATAAGACACAATATATCTTTTATGGCATCACAAAATCACAATTGTATGCCTCTACTATCACACCCATCAAAATATTTGTGACACACTTGATCACACAATATTTCACACCCCTTGACTTTGGATACATAAACTCCATTATAATAATTCCACCAAGTAACCCACTATGATCAACATTCTATTATGTCATCATCCTCAATGTACATACATATTTATAAGAATGGAAGAGTGGTCCATATTAACCATGCCAAAGATCAAAGTTGATTATATTTAATGTTATATATCCATCAACAACCCATGCCTTATTTATCTGTAAGGAGTTTTATTTAAAAAAAATTGATTATTTTGAATTGAATCAATTTCAATTTCTATGGTTTTATGGAATTTTTCTCTTTCATATTCTTCTCAAAACTTTGAGTCTTTACATTTAACATTGTTATGATTATTTTGAATTGATTTTAATTTCCATGGTTATCAAAACTTTGATTCTTTACATTTAACATTGTTATGATTATTTTGAATTGATTTTAATTTCCATGGTTTTATGGAATTTTTCTCTTTCATATTCTTCTCAAAACTTTGAGTCTTTACCTTTAACATTGTTGCTATTAGTTCAAAATTGATTGTAAAAAATTATATATTTGTGTGTATTTTCTATTAATTTTTATTAACTTATATATAATCTTCATATCATTAACATTATATATATATTTTTTAAGTAAAAAAGAGTATTATTTGCTATATTATATTAATAAAAGATACAGAGAGATATAGCGGTGCTGCAGCCATCAAATGTGCCGTCATTTTACTGGAAACCAGCACAATTTGGGGCACGCATGTTTCTTCTGGAAAAAAAAAACAAAAGATTGTTTCGCCATCTGTCCTGCCCGAAGGAAACCAAGAAAGATGGCCATACATCGTCTTGACTCTGAACAACAAGATTAAAAGAAAAAAGGATCCCCAACATGGCTGGAAGTGAAAGAAAAAACCAGACTAAAAATGACATGATCAAATACTCGGTGGCCTGTCGCCCTCGTCCTCCTGCCACGCTGCTCTGGCCTGAATGACAAACAGTTGGGCGTACGTTGGGCATTTTCGATTCGCCGGGGCATTGGAGCAAGCGTCCAGAAGCATATCCAAACGTGTCCCATTAGGAGGGCTCTGTGCTCCTGGTTTGTCATTTGTCCTCGAAGTTCAAACACTAGATCTAGGTGTGCCGTGTGGAGGAATGGTGGTTGGGCATCGGATCGTGCATGCATTCCCTTTGTGTCTGCCTCGCCTGGAATAACCGTCCCTGCTTCTACGCTAGCTTCATCTTTTTTCATGGCTGCTATGTCTGTATGGTGCACCGTTACCGTGCAAGTCCCCTGCGAGACCACATCCATGTAAGGCACTTCCTCAACATAACACATTGGGAAATCCTCACAGAGCCTCCCCCTTGTGTTGTCTCTTGCCTGAGTATCTTCCATGTATGGTATTTCCTCGCCGTAACAGGTTGGGAAATCCTCCTCAAGCCTCCCCCTCATGCTACTTCTAGCTAGAGTTTCAGGTGCAGTTGGAGGATTTTCTTCTTGCGTAATGTCTGTGGGCTGCCAATTATCCAATGCTGGTGGGGTCTGAGCGCGCTCCTCCGTCGCAAACTCAATTGCAGGAACATGGAGTGCGAGACAGGCAACCCTTTCTCTCTGACGAAGAATGGAGTTGGCCAGCGAGAGTGCTCTTTCCATATGTTGTCTCCTCTGGCGTTGAGCAGCGTGGGTGTACCAAGCCGACCCCGGACGAGGCTTGCCTCGCTCCCTGGGCATCGTGGAGCAGGAGTGGGTATCAAACTCACCAGGGCTCGGAGAATTCTGAAGGATGCAAAGAAAAACACACCAGAGCTCACAGTCGGCAGAAAATTGCAGAGCAAGAATGAGCCGAATGTGACCATGCCTCTTCGCTTTCACAATCTTGTGGGACGGTTGCTCCTGTCCTCGCAAAAACTCTGCCATACTAAATGCTTGCAGTGCCGGCCCTTTCCCGCGAGAGAGAAGTCGCTCACTCGGAGGTCTGTTGTAATGGCATGCTCCCATCGTTAATGTTGAATAGACGGGGAGTGGCCTGCCGCATTTAAACCGAGATTGGGTGCCATACCAGGTGGCGGTGCTGTACAACGTGTCACTCCATCCGAGAACACACCATTAACATTATTAAACTATATAATCAAACCCAAATATTTTACACACATTGAACCACATTTAAGTGAAAAATGCAATATTAACATCTAGAACATTGACAAAATAAATTTGGTAAAACTAAGATTGTCTTTTCTTCTTATGTACTCGTTGTCGATTTCTTTGTAAAATATATATCCATTTGCACAACAATAATCTCACATGAAGAGAATGGAGCTTTTCCGCTAAACAACATAAGATTATACCCAATCTGTGGGATAAGTTAATATGCCAAAAGGAAAAGCATGCATGCGATCCTTAGGGTTTTTTCTCTTATAAAATAAGTCTATAAACATTTGCAAATTGGCTTCATAAGGTTAATTGTCTATCCAAAATGGATGGAAAATATTATGCCAAAGAGTGAGTATAAGAAATACGTTAAGTTTATTTTTATCTACAAAGTTTATTATCATGACTCAAATGTAACATCTTCCAAGATAACTTTCCATTACCTTTCATCTATCTTATTGTAGATCGCACAACTAGTTATGATATAAATTCTCTTGTGGATACATTTTTGAGATATAA
>ML825836.1:64558-88801 GCA_009831015.1 Picea engelmannii | reverse complement strand
GCCAATTTAATTAATTGTTAATTGTGTGTTTATTTTTTTTCTTATATATAATTGGAATTATTCATTCATTAATTAAACTATATTATATTATTCTAGATTGATGATAATGAGAGTGACTTGGAGGAATATAAGGGTATTAACAATTGTTTTGCTTATATTTTTTATTACATCTTTAAACATTAGTTATTTTGTTTTAATGGAACCCATTTTCTTTTATTATGTTTTTATAGAGTGACGATGTAGAGGGTCCAGAAGATGAGGAGGGCATTGACAATATCTCATTCGACTTCCAATGTTCAATTCATTCATTTTCCTTATATGTGTAGATATTTTTCCATGCGATGTTGTATACAAAGTTGACATTTCCCTAGAGTGATACTATACCACTTGCTTACATGTAGAAAAATATAAAATTACATGGTTGTTTTAAGATTTAAATTAAAATTTCGTCATAAGGTTCATATATACATGGTTTTTTCTTCCATGGCATGTGAAATTGATTGGATGTTATTGTCGTAAAATTTTATAATTGTGTTTATGGATACATGGTTTTTTTCTCTAGTCATGGTATGAAATTCATTGAATGTTAGTTGGGTAGTGCATTTATAAACATGGGATTTTTATCTCATGATTGGTATGTTGTGAAGTAGACTTATACTAGTCATCAATTGACCAAGATTTAAATATTATAAAAGTAATAATTATAAATAATAACAATAAATAAATGATCAAATTAATAAAAATAATCAAACAATTAATAATAATTAAATTGAGGATAATGATAGTAATAATTGCTTAAATTAATAATTAAATAATCAATAATAATTAAATTCATCAAAATAATATTGTCATTAACAATACAATTTCGACACTAAAATAATGTAACTATTGTTGGAACACACCTAATTTTGAGCTTTTGAACTTTATATTTTACCTTTTAGAAATAAAAGTTTTTACCCAAAAAGTAAAAACTTAGAGAGTTTCCTTTAATTTTAAATAAAATCCATTGGTTGTTATTTAGAAATAAGGCGCTTACAATATTTATCGTTGATGAGTTTCTTTAATTTGATCTAACAATCCTAGTGATCTCCGAAGTTTTGAATCCGCCTAAGTTTTAAAATAAATCCTTCAACGGTCACTTCGCAGCTCCGCGCTTCAGATATTCCAGCAAACCCAAACAACAAAAACCTAGAAACTCTGAAACCCGAAGATAACCACTCGTGACTTTTCCTAAATAACTCACGAACACAAGTCATAGGACACGTGTCCTTTAAAAACCTTTCCTTGAGTTGACACGTGACACTCATTTTTGACATTTACATCGGATGATTTGCATGTTTTCAAGTGACACATGGCACCTCTCTTTTCTTGACACGTCATTAGAATGATGTCATCCCTGCCACGTCACTCTAAGAGATTACTCTTCAGGAATTTCTCATTTCACAATCCCCGAATTATCCAAGCGTCAAAGTAATGAGATTACAAAAAGTAAAAATGGTTTTCAAGGAATTAATAAAATAGTTAATGGCATTAATGAGTCATGATTAAGAGTTGATTAATTACTTCGCAGTTTCGAATTTCGGGAAATTTCTCTTGTGCTATATTCAAAAATTTTGAAGTCCAAACATATGAAATACTTAAAGTTAATACAACATTTTAAACATGATTAAGTAAGATTTAAAAGTGATTACTCAGAGATTAACTCCTCCGTGAATTCGAACTTCAGGAGATTTCCACCATGTCACATTCAAAACTTCTGAGCGCGAACCATCAGAGTATTAATGGAATTTATGACTGATTAAGGATAATGATTTCAAAGAATGATTGAAAATCACCGATTAAAGAATTCCATTAATTTTAATAAATTCTTCATAGGTAAATCTATACGAAGATCAATAGACTTTTTGAATAAAGAACTTCAAATTTAAAAGTCATTTTTATCATTTTCAATTAGCGGTTTTTATCTAGTGTAGAGTTTACAGAATTCTCTTATCACAGATAAGCTAATTTTGTTCCCTTAATGATTATGGTGCCACAAAAAAATGCAAAGAAGCTTGATGCATCGGGTGATGATTCAAATCCAAATGCAGATGTTCTATCAGACACAAATCCGCAAGTTGCAGACGCCATTAAAACTTGGACGCAGGTTTTTGACGTCTTAGAGCATGAGATCATTAAATGTCCAGACGACTCTACCTAAGAAGACGACGATTCCTTTACAGCTAAGCTTAGACATGTAGCACAGTCGAAACTGCATAAGATCACTGCAAGGCCAAGAATCATACCCTACAACGATATGATAAATTGGGCCTTGGAACATGTCGAAATCCAAACTAGGAGCATCATCAACCACCAGCAGGTCACCGTCGGCTCTTTTCGACCAGAGCACCTACAAGTAATGTACAAGCTTACCCATACTCCTAAATACACATACAATGTCACATTTATTCTAGAGTTTGAGAGAAAGGAATGCACCCAATATGCTAGAAATGGTTATGATATAGTCAAGACCTAGTGGGGACATCCGAAAAAATTCAGTGCCAACGCTCATGGTGTGTAGGCCACGACGTCTTTAGATGCTCATATGTTGTATGTAGCCATGAAGCTATGTTGCCTGTTTGTAAAGAATCCTACACATTTCTCATTTGAGTGGGTAGCCATCATGAATGAAGTATCCAAGGGTTATACCTTCAATTGGGACAAAATGATATCTGATAATTTGGCCAAGGAAATCATTGAGTATAAATCAAAAAAATCAAAACGACAACCTACCCCTTTTTACATGTCGGAATATGTTATGGATGTCATTTGTTTCATGACCCCTTTCCCCTAATGAAATAGAGTTGGACCCGGCCAGTTCTAAGCCAATTCATTTTTATCACTCCAAATTATGGGAGAAGAAGGCCAAAGATTTATTTTACGAAATTTGTCACAACATGGTGGTACCGGTTCACATAGCTATTTATGGTCACCCACCTCCCCGGATTTCAAAAAGGATTATGGGGAACTTAGGAAAACTTGCAGACTAATTCATTGAGGATAATTTATCCTATATCAGAGTATTTGGTTGTTTCGTTCCTCCTCATGCCCTCCCACATTTTTTACCCGACAGGTTGGTGTGCAGATAGGTGGAATACTAGACAGTAGTAGGAGTTATCAGCAAGGAGTTGAAAGCAACTCAGAAAAATGTTTTTCCAACTTTCCCTATTCAAGTTGGCATGTTCATGCTATTGGATTTTGGTCATTCTAAATTCGAGGCCACAGCCCTGGAAGATGTCAAATTAGTCGACATCAAGTTCAAGAAACATGATCCATATAAGATAGTGGAAAATCATCTGGATCAGTTTAACATGAAGCGATACTGTTGCTGGCACCCCTAATACAACAGGACAACAACATTCCATGAAAACTGCTTCTCCCATTGCATCATTAACCCCTTTACATACCAGCTTCAGAAATCCTAGTTCCGAACTCACTTTTGTAGGTGATGTTACCCCTATCTTGCTTGAAGAGATGCCTCCCTCAGATTTCTTTTTCAGCAAGAAACAAACGGCTATCGTGAAAAGAGAATCTCACCACAAGGATGGAGTAATCACTAAGAGACAAATACTGGTGTATGATGGGAAGGACTAATATGGTCCTAAGTTTGCAAAAGAATTTACAGGTTTGTTAGGGGATTTTTTCACTTCCAATCAATGCTCAATAGACAATTTAACCGAACAACTATGACAGAAATGCCTCTTGATAGAACAATTGCAAAATGAGATATATAGTACAAAGAAAACTGTCAAAATTCGGATGAACCAGGACTTTTAGCAAATCAGGGCTATTCATTAGCATCAAATTAAGTAGTTACAAGATAACCTTAAGTTTATCTACAAGAGTTCACAGACAAGCAAAGAAGGATTGATCACTCAACATGACAATTTGATTAAGAAACTGCAAGCCAGATTGACCCTAACAGAGAACACAACGATAGGCATTTAGGCCTTCAAAACTCAAGCATCAGAATTCAATGAGAGGTTGGAAGTTGTCCAATAAAATCTCTATCATCAAGTTGATGTTATTCATAAATGCTATCATCCAGTAGACCTTTCTCTAAAAAATATTTATGTGAAGGAAAAAGAGGCTTGTGCATCCCGGTCTAAGTTTCAAGAGGTTCTCATATGGACGCAAAAAGATAATGCCCCTGGTCTCACCCTTCAATCTCATTCTGAACAAGTAAGAGGCGAAATGGACCTAAAATCCTAAGAAACAAATCTGGGAGAAAGCAAGAAACTTGCGAGAGATGTAAAAGAGGCTTGTCTAGAGGCATTGTATTCACTAAATAAAAAAATTGATTGATTTCAAAGGGAGTAATATCTCATAATCATTGGGGCATATTTAGATAGAAATAAGCCATCAAAGCTCCAGAAAGAACAAGGAAAATACTTAGGAGACCATCCAAGAGATGATCTAGATTGATTTACTTAAAATCAATGAATGGTTGGTTAATCCAAGTTCACTATATCAGGTCACAGTCCAAGAAGTGAACAATATCGAGGAGAATCTGCCTAAATATAGAATAAAATGTTTTCCTTTGAATTGAATGAAAGGATTGAGCCTTCAAGATTCGTGGTAGCATTGATGGACAGGTGCACCCAATGCATTGAACAGGGAAAAGAAAGTGTAGCTGGGAGAAAATGAACAAACATACACAACGTCCAATTTCTCCACCCACTCCACCTTTCACCCTCCAACCGTCACTTACCCCACCTATCCCTACCACCTGCATTCTTGCATCCCACCTCCTTATTAGACACTTGTTCATCCATCATTATTTTCGTGACTAGTTACTCTTCCCTGTAACCGTTAACCATCCCAGTGAATGCATCTGAAGGGACAGATGGAAACAAGATTGAATGGTGAAGACAGTAAGCCAAATGATTCTGGTGGCCTTAGTGGACATGTGTACCCGAATCAAAGATCAAAGGAAAGCAAGTGCATCTGCAAGAAGACAAAGAGACAGAGGAAGCTCCAGCAAAACTCAACAATATTTGCATACTATTATTTTATTCGGATGTATTCTATTTTTAGTCAAATATTGTGGGAAGTCCAACGATTTTCAGTTGTGAAAAAAATTGTATAAATATATATACTTAAGATCTATTCCAGGGTGCTTCTTTCTGAATGTAAAAGAGAAACTCTTTTTGAGTATTAATACAAGTGAAGACGGAGATTCTAAGTTTCGTTCAATTTGAGTTATGTGTTCCCTCTGTGTTTCCATTTTTATGAATTTCTTTCTGTAATTCTTGAAGAGTGATTGATTTCAATTTATTACTACATCTACTGAGATCATATTATATCAAGAGTTCATTCAGTAAACAATTTTTCCTCTATTATTACTGTGAGTAAAACAAGACATGTCATCTGTGTGAATTACTGCATTTTTATATCATGTTCAAGGGTGCATCTTCTACTTTTATTCTACTGTGAACAAGGTGAGACTTATCTGTAATTGATACCTGACTTTGTTTAACAATTTTGTAAATCTTTATACATCATTTGACATTATAATTGTGACTCGGATAACAAGATACAACCTTTTTATTGTATTATCATTAAATTATTTAAAAGATTATTTCTCAGAAAACTAAAGGTAGAAAAAAAAGCACTCATAAAAACATTTCATTTAAAACCTTTCATGCCTGACATTATTCTTTGAGCCTTAGAATCAATCTTAGGAACTACATCTTTTTGGCGTCGTTGCCGGGTCGAAGAAACGAAATCATTTTCCCTGGGAGAAAAACAAGGTAAATTTTGGTCTTTTACAATGAACAACGATTGAATACATGAATAAGGATTACTTCATCTTTCACCTGGCGACTCCACCGTAAACAAAACTAGCATTCGGTTGAAAGAATACCAAGAAAAACCCAGACGAAAAGAAGACTACGCCAGTTTCAAATCCCGAACAATTATTGAAACCAAAGGGATATCTCATACAAACTTCTGCATCGGTAGGTAAGGTCCATCAACCTAGAATTACGCAAGTTAATGTTAATATTCCCACTGAATAACTAACTCTTAAGGAAAATTTTAAACAGGTTCATTTTGTAGAAGCATCAACAAGTAAACCTGAAATCAAGCTTGAAACTCCATAGGTTATTATTCCCGAAATAAAAATTTAGATTGACTAGACCATCCTTGTTTCATTGATAGATACTTTTACCAGTGAGAACAGAGGATCCATTTCAATCCCTACTATCATTGGTACTCAGGCGATCCTTTCTATCCCTGAAGTAAAAGTTTTTGTTTCTAAAAATCCTGAAGATTATTTTTTGTACTTAGATTCATCCCCTATTACTTCTCCTATATGTACATCAGGTAAACCTGAGGAGTCGTGCTCAATATTTTCTTTTCCCCTTCATCTATATATTTTTTCCTCTCACGATCGTTTTCCCAAACTTCATTCACAACATCCCGAAGTAGTCGAAAGATCGGTAGATCTGTCTTTTGAAGTTTTTGAAAATCTCCTATTTAGCCCTTGAGTTCCATCTCCTAGGATTTCAATGGTCAGTTTTGGAGGTGTTGGTGTTGGTGGTGCCGAAGGTGCAGGGGTTGGTGGACAAGCTCAACCTCCTAGGATATTTTCCAAGGTAGCTACTAGTTATGCTCCCCTAGTCCTTCTTTTTGTCCTGCATGATTTACCCAAAAATTACATGAAGAACCTCCCCAAATTCATGGGAGAAGGGGATCTAACAACAAATAAACATATAGCCTTTTTCGATCAATTTGTTGATATTATCGGCATTGAGCATGAGGACATTTACACAGGACTGTTAGTAAATAATTTTGAACGACATGTAAGAAATTGGTTCCTAAGACTTCCAGTAGGTTCTATACGATCATATGACGATATAGAAACTTCCTTCCTAAGGAAATGGGATGAGAAAAATGATCACCTTTATTACTTAACTGAATTAGAGCCTTGAGAAAGAAAACTTTTGAATCAGTCCTAGAATTTATCCAAATATTTAATAAGCTTTATCACAAAATCCCAGCCGAATTTAAACATTATCAACCGGCTGGAAAGGTCACTTTTATAGGGGGTTTTGATTCCGATTTCATTCTACTTTTGAGAGAAATAAGATCCACTACTTTAGTGGGGATGCAAGATGATGCTATAGAAATTGAGTCCAATCTGATGGAATCTGGGAAGTTGAAAACTAAAGTTGAGATGGGGGTCAGAGAACCCAAGCGTTTTAAAGAATATGCAAGACCTTCTGGATTTGGAAAGTCCATAGAGGAAAAAATGGATGAGATGGCAAAAATTATTAAATATTTATCAAACAAAATTTCCAGGATGGAAATAGAATAAGCCAAACCTAATCCATATGTTAGGAATCAATTCAGGAGAAAACCTAATCCTCAAATACAACAAAGACAAATAAAAATGAGGATCAAAAGATTCAAGCTCCATTTAAAACTAAGAATTTCATGCAGAGAGATGAAGTCCAAGATTATGAGGAATTAGAGGAAGATCTAAACAACCTCGGCGATGATGATCTTGAGCCTCACCTGAACAAGCAGGATTATGAGAAATCCTTAGACCTAGAATATCTGTTTAATAATGATGAAAATATCAACAAGCTAGGGGACTCTACATACAAAGGTCTTGCTAACTCAATATTGGTTGAGCTTCAACATAAATATGGTTTGAGGCCAAGAGAAAAAAAATCTACAAATATTCCACCGAATTTTTTTTGTATCACGAAACAAAGCAAATGAGGCAACAGTTACAAACCCGTCAACTGATACACAAGCTTCCCAAACAAAGAAAGTTTAAACAAAGGAAATGAAAACTAAGAATCTAGAAAATATAGAAGTTGAAGTTCAGACCAGGGAAATTGAAAAACCAATTGCGAGTTTCAATTTAGAGAATGAACTTAATAAAATTAAAATTCCAATGCCTCTGGTTGAAATTGCTAGGAACCCGATCTATAAAAAAACAAATCGCTAAAGAAATAAATTTTTCTGATGCTAAATGTCAATCTGATGTTATCAATTTGCGGGACGAAAAACCTACAATCATGTTCAGACCACACATTGAAAGTAGTAAAGATTTTGTTGCTCTATTCTATATTACATTGACTTTGCATGATCGTTTACTTCACAATTGCATGTTAGACTCAAGAGCTCCACATAACTTAATGCCTAAGATTATCATGGAAAAATTGGGCCTTGAAATTACCAAACCTTATCAAGATTTACACTCATTTGATTCTAGAAAGGTTAAGTGTTTGGGTATGATTAAATATTTAGTGGTAAATCTAGCTCAGGTTCCTGTGAAAAGTATCCTTATGGATGTGGTTGTTGTTGACATTCCTGCCAAGTATGGTATGATTTTATCTAGATCTTGGTGTTCCAAGTTAGGAGGATTAGTTCAAATAGACATGACCTACGCTACAATTTCGATTTTTGGTGGACAATTTACTTGATTATACAGAGAAACTAGACTAGCGTATACCGTAAGTGACCCTCAAAACCCCAATAACTACCCAATATATTTTTTTGATCAGTACTTAGGAAATTGTATATTATCTATAAATGATGATTTTGAAGAATGTGTCGAAGGAGAAAATCAAAAAATAGATTTTTCAAAGAAAAATATAAATGTTAGAGAAAGGATGTGGAAAAATTTCTTCGATGGTGCTTCATCCTGTGAAGGAGGAGCTAGAGTTTTATTCATGGCAACAGGTGATGAGTATGTTATTCCTTTCTCGTATAGATTACAATGGGAGGTTGATTATACAAATAATGACTGTGAATATGAAGCTTTAGTCTTAGGATTAGAAGTTGGAAGAAAATTAAAAATCAAACATTTGATAGTTTATGGTGATGCTAAGCTCATTGTAAAACAAATAAAAAAACAATATCAAGCTAAGCATTCGAGATTGAGATCGTATAGAAATTTTTCTTGGGATATTATAGAGAATTTATTCTGGTCCTTTAATATTCACTCTATTCCCAGAATGTAAAATCAACAAGCTGATTCTTTGGCCAAAGTTGTTGTGACTTTCATACCACCTACTATTTTGAAACTAAAATATCACATCGAGATGAGACATAGACCTTCGATTCTGAACAATGTTAAGCACTGGAAAGTATTTGAAGATGAAAAACAAATCAAACAGTTCCTGGAAATGGTTGATGAGTTTTTTTAGACCCACATAGATCAATAAAATCAGAATGATCTTGCTTGGATTATGCAAGATCATTTCAAATCACCGCATGCTCTTACTTAAAAAAAAATCAAATCACTAGAGGCTTGATCCCCTTAGAAAGGTTTCTTGACCAGGATGATATACCTTTAAATTCTACCTTGCAACCCCAACCCAAAGAAGTTGAAGATTGTAATGTAGGAACTAATGAAGATCCCAAAATGGTCAAAATATCACTATACCTTCTAGCCCAAAAAAAGAGTAAATACATTGAGTTACTTAGATAGTATAAAGATGTTTTTGCATGGTCTTATGATTATTTAAAAACTAATGATACTTATTTTATTGAATATGAGATTCCCTTAAAACATGGTATTAAACCTTTCAGGTAGAAGCTTAGACAGATAAACCTAATTCTTCTGGTAGTAATAGAAAGGGAGGTTAAAAATCTCCTTGATGCAAAAATCATCGTTCCCCTCAGATACTCTGAATGGGTGGCCAATTTGGTCCTTATCAGAAAGAAGAACGGATAAATAAGGCTCTGTGTTTATTTTAGGAACTTAAATCAATCGCCTCTTAAAGATAACTACCCACTCCCAAAGATAGACCACGTTTTAGAGAAGGTAGTAGGGGCTAAAAAAAATTCTATGATTAATGATTTCTTAGGATATAATCAGATCATTGTCCATGAAGATGATAAATAAAAGACTGTGTTTCCTACTCCATGGGGAACCTTTATGCATGATAAAATGCCTTTTGGTTTGATGAATGCAGACACAACTTTCTAGAGAGCAATGGATATCGTGTTAATTGGTGAGAGAGACAATTTTTTTGTTATTTATCTAGATGATCTATAGCTTTTTCCAGTTCTGATGCAAAACATTTGATGCACCTCAGACAAACTTTTGAGAAATGCAGAAAATTTGGTTTGTCCCTTAACCCTAAAATATCACACTTTGCTATGCAAGAAGGTAAACTTTTAGGTCATATAGTTTCAAAAGATGGAATCAAGGTTGATCCTAAGCAAGTTGAGGCTATTGACCTGATTAATATTCCTAGAAATAGAAAAGAGATTCAATCCTTTTAGGTAAGATCAATTTTTTGATGAGATTTATTCCTAACTTTTGTGAAATAATCAAATTGATTACAGATATGCTAAAAAAGGACAGCAAAGTAAAATGGACTGCAGAAGCCAAAGTGTCTTTCGAGTGTGTTAAGAAATCTATAAGATAAGAACCAGTATTGGTAAGTTCGGACTATATAAAGGAATTCTTAATCTTCTCTTTTTCTTCTGAACATACTGTTGCAGAAGTGCTCCTTCAAAAGAACGAAGAAGGATTCGAACAACCAATAACCTTTTTCAGCAAAATCCCTAAGGATACAGAGCTAAGATATGATGTACTTGAAAAACAAGCTTATGCAATGGTGAAGGATCTCAAGGCTTTCAGAACATATGTCTTACACTCCAAAATAATTTCTTATGTGCCAAAAAATGCAATTAAAGACATCTTGGTTCATCCAGACAGTGATGGAAGGAGAGGTAGATGGTTGGTTAAAATTCAAGAGTTTGATTTAGAAGTGAAACCAACCAAGCTAGTGAAAGTCCAAGGTTTGGCAAGGTTGTTAGCTGAATCAAATTTCAAAGCACTAGGAATAAATAACTTCGAATCACATGATTCTCTCCTGGATATAGAGGAAATTGACGATAAAGAACCTATAATTCATATTGAAGATAAGGTTTCTTCCTCTTCCTAGTATCGTGATATTGTTACATACCTCCATACTCTTCAATGCCCAAATGACATGACTCCTCCTAAAGAAATAACTTTAAAACTACATGCAATTAAGTATTGCATTGTTGATGTCAATCTATACTGGAAAAACCCTATGGATTTCTTGTTATATTGCTTGACAGAATCTGAAACAGAAAGTGTCATTGATGAATTTCATGAAGGAGTATGCAGAGGACATCATGCCTGGAGAGAAACATCTTACAAGATTTTAAGGGTAGTATACTATTGGCCAAAGTTATTTACTGATGTGAATGCAAGGTTCAAATCTTGCAATTCATGGCAACTATTCATTGGTAAGAAAAATCTCCTTGCCTTACCTTTAATTCCAGTAAAAGTTGAAGCTCCTTTCCAACAATGGGGCCTAGAATTCATCGGAGAAATCCATCCTCAATCAAGTGATCAACATAGATGGATTCTAAATGCTATTGATTACTTTACGAAATGGGTTGAGGCCATTCCAACTTGGAATGTTATAGATTTTGTAGTAATAAACTTTTTGGAAGAAAACATCCTAACAAGATTTGGTTGTGCTCGAAAAATAGTCACTAATAACACTCAGGATTTTAACTCTATGGCAATGATCAATTTCTGTCAGAAATACAATATTGTTTTAGGTCATTGTACAACTTATTATCCTCAGGGAAATGGTTTGGTTGAATCATCTAACAATATCTTGATGACTATAATCAAAAACGTTTTGACAGAAAATAAAAAAGTTTGGCATATCCAATTAAAGTACACCTTATGGGAAAACCGAATTGGCACCAAGAAATATATAGGTATGTCTCCTTTCCAATTGGTTTATGGTACTGACATTATCCTTCCTATCAATCTTTCTCTTCCTGTGATGAAAATCTGGCAAGATGCAAATGAAGAGCCAAACGATGGTATGAGAAGAATGAATCAAATCATTGAAGTTCAGTAGAATAGAGTGGAAGTGGATGATAATCTTCAAAAGTATCAGGATAAGGCCCTTTTCGATAAAAAAAAAAGAGCCAAAGACAGGGAGTTTCTTCTTGGTGATTTAGTTTTAAAATGGGAGGATAGAAAGGAAGATGCAAGGAAACATGGCAAATTCGATCATCTATGGTTTAGACCATTCAAAATTGCAGCTGATGAGAGAAAAAACTCATTCTCACTAGAAATCTTGATGGAGAAATTCTCGACGCTCCTATCAATGGGCGTCAATAAATTTATGATTTCTTGACATCATTGAAATGAAAAATAAGAACATTTGTATCACATATCATCTCTATTCTATAGGATTTTCTGACATTTTGCATTTTATTCCTTTTGCAGAATATATCTTGTTGAACTAGAGATGATGTTGAATATAAATTCGACACCCGTTTTTCAAACATTTGATTTCTCTAAAAAGAGGTGATAAAATAATAATCTGCCTTGCTGAAAATTCAGAAGAAAATAAGGTATGAGTTCCCACTCTTCTTATGGTTCAAACAAAATTTTAAAGAAATTTATTTTTGAAATGAATGTGAAGGAAGTTTTCCTCGTGATAATACTATCACCCGACCCAAAAATTAGAGAGGTATAAAATTACAACTTAAATTATCATACTGATAAACGCTAAATCCATCTTTGAATTAAAAAAAAAAAAAAAAAAAAGTTGGAAGGAAGTCTGAACTAAATACACAAACTTGTGTAGGATTAGGATATTTTGTGTCAGGAGATATGAATCCTCGATTTGGTTATTTTTACCTATCCCCAAGTTCGTGTCTACTTCATATTTTCTTTATCCTTTCTTAGTCTTCATAGAAAGAAAGAAACTCACATTAAGTCTGAGAACTTAAAATCATATTTTCAAAACAAGATTAGGAGAAAACCTTTAGGTTCCTTTGATTTTAATTGAAAAAAAATGTCTAGGATAATCCTGATAATTTTAGCTCTTCTATCGGACTTTAAACTGACTAATTCTCTCAAGGTTGATCCCTGAAATATTAAGATCCCATAAAAAAAATTCCTATAGGCGAAGGTGTATTGAAAATTGGAAGAAAGTTAGTTTCAGAGTATTCTTAAAATTGTTGACAAACATTCTTTTCAGAAAAAAATAAACAAATATCATCCCTTGTACGTTACATATATGATTGCCCCCACTTAAAAATGTTAAAATATAAGACAGATGGTGAAAGGAAATTCATAATTTGATTGCCCCCATATTGTCCAAAAGAGATGATGAAAGGAAATTCATATATTGATTGCCCTCATCTCAGCAAAGTGCAAAAGTGTTAATTGAAGTGGTGAAAGGAAATTCAAAGGGAGAAGTAGATAACTTCATCAGGGTACTGAACAGGCTCGTTGGAAGTGAATAAATATATATGATATATGTAAGGCTATCATACATATCCGTATATCACACTTTGTTATCTAGTTCTCTTTCCGATGATATTTACATCCCGAACCAACTAGGGATTCCCTGAATAAATTGTTACGTCTGCTTAACCTTGAAGAAAACGAAGTCGTTCGAAGACTCATATTTTAGTTAGAGTTATTTTGATTATCTTAAAAAATTCTAAAATAAGTTTTAAGAAAAGGAAATTTTAAATAGCCTAACTTGAGATCAATCATTAAGTATGTTTTGAAGATTTTTGAGATTTGGTTAAGTTCATTTTTTTAATGAATGATTAATTCTTAAATAAAACTGGAAAATGTTTTTCAAAAAGAAATAATGACTCCATTTACCCAATAAATGCACTTGGTCTACTGTTATTTCGCACCTCACAAGGAGCCACAATCCCCAGATTGAGCCTATGTCGGAACACGCCTAATTTTGAGCTTTTGAACTTTATATTTTACCTCTTAGAAATAAAAGTTTTTACCCAAAAGAAAAAACTTAGAGAGTTGCCTTTAATTTAAATCAAATCCATTGGTTGTTATTTAGCAATAAGGCGCTTACAATATCTACTGTCGATGAGTTTCTTTAATTTGATCTAGAAATCCTAATGATCTTCAAAGTTTTGAATCCGCCTGAGTTTTAAAATAAATCCTTCAATGGTTGCTTCGTAGCTTTGGGTATTCCAGCAAACCCAAACAACGAAAACCTTGAAACTATGAAACCTGAAGATAACCACTCATGACTTTTCCTAAAGAAATCACAAACATGAGTCATAGGACATGTGTCCTTTAAAAACCTTTCCTTGAGTTGACACGTGGAACTCATTTTTTACATTTACGTTGGATGATTCGCACGTTTTCAAGTGACATGTAACACCTCTCTTTTTTTGACATGTCATCAGAATGACATCGTCCCTACCATGTCACTCCGAGAGATTACTCTTCAGGAGTTTCTCATTTCACAATCCCTGGATTATCAAAGCGTCGAAGTAAAGCGATTACAAAATGTAAAAATGATTTTCAAGGAATTAATAAAATGGTTAACGACTTTAATGAGTCATGATTAAGAGTTAATTAATTATGTCGCAGTTTTGGATTTTGGGAAATTTCTCTTATGCTATATTCAAAACTTCTGAAGTCTTAACTTCGAAATACTTAAAGTTAATACAACATTTTAAACATGATTAATTAAGATTTTAAAATGATTACTTAGAGATTAACTCCTCCGCAAATTCAAACTTCGGGAGATTTCCACCATGTCACATCCAAATATTTTGAACATGAACCATCAGAGTATTAATGGGATTTATGATTGATTAAGGATAAGGATTTCGAATAACCAGGTAATGCATTACATTAAGTTTAATAAATTCTTCGTCAGTAAATCTATACGAAGATCAATAGACTTTTTGAATAAAGAACTTCAAATTTCAAAGTTATTTTTACCATTTGCAATTAGTGGTTTTTATCCAGTGTAGATCTTACAGACTTCTCTTGTCACAGGTAATATAATTATTTTCCCTTAAGAATTATGGAGCCATGAAAAACTGCAAATAATCTTGATGCATCGGGTGATGATTCAAATCCAAACGCAGATGTTCTATCAAACACAACTCCATGAGTTGCGGAAACATTAAAATGTGGACACGAGTTTTTGAGGTCTTAGAGCATGAGATCATTAATTTTCCAGATGACGACTCCTTTACAGCTAAGATTAGACATTTATCACAGTCGAAAATGCATAAGATCAATGCACGGCCAATAATAATACCCTACAACGATATGATAAATTGGCTCTTATAACATGTCGACATCCAAACCAGGAGCATCATCAACCACCAGCAGGTCGTCAGAGGCTCTTTCCAACAAAATCACCTACAATTAATGTACAATCTTACCCCTACTCCTAAATACACTTACAATGCCGCATTTATTCTATATTTTGAGAGAAAGTAATGCACCCGATATGCTAGAAATGATCATGATATAGTCAAGACCTAATGGGGACATCCGGAAAAATTCAGAGCCGACGCTCATGGTTTGTATGCCATAGAGTCTTTAGACACTCATATGTTGTATGTATCCATGATTATTTGCCACATGTTTGGAAATAAGAATCCTACACATTTCTTAGTTGAGTGGGTAGACATCATGAATGAGGTAGCCGAGGGTTATACCTTCAAATGGACCAAAATGTTATCTGATAATTTGGCCAAGAAAATTGCTGAGTATAAATCAGCAAAATCAAAAGGGAACCCTGCCCCTTTTTACATGTCGTCATATGTTTCATGACCCCTTTTCCCCTGATGAACTGGAGTTGGACCCCAGCCAGTTCTGAGCCAGTTCATTTTTATCACTCCAACTTATGGGAGGAGAGAGCCAAATATTTATTTTACGAAATCTGTCACAACGTAGTGGTACCGATTCACATAGTTATTTATGGTCACCCACCTCCCCAGATTTCAAAAAGGATTATGGGGAACTTAGGAAAACTTTCAAAATGTCTCATTAAGGAGAATGTCTCCTATATCAGAGTATTTGGTTGTTTTGTTCCTCCCCATGCCCTCCCACAGTTTTTACCTGATAGGTTGGTGTGCAGAGAGGTGGCATACTAGACAGTAGCAAGAGGTATCAGCAAGGAGTTGAAAGAAACTCAGAAAAAGGTTTGGCCAACTTTCCCTATTCAAGTTGGCATGTTCACGCTGTTGGATTTTGGTCATTCTAAAGTCAAGGCCACAGCTCTGGAAGATGTCAAATTAGTTGACATTGAGCTCAAGAAACATGATCCACATAAGATAGTCAAAAATAATCTGTCTCAGTTTAACATGAAGCGATACATCCATGAGAATTCTCCTTATGAAGAAATGTTCAGGGGAGTTAGATATTATGAGGAATTCCGAAGCAGATTCTAGACTCTGCCCCCTGACCAAGAAGTTGGTTTCCTCAGCTTTCAAAAACACAGGCGAAATAGTTTACCAAAGATATTGCAAGGAGAGTCAAATCTCACGCCTCCTTCACAGGAAGTTAGACCTACAAGATCTGATCCAAGTCCCTCCACTAAGCACAAATTTGAAGAGGTCCCAAAAAGCCCAGAAGTATTATTTCACGAAATAAGAACATCATTGTCAGGACTGAATGATCCACAAGTGTTAGCTCGGTTGGAAGATTTCATGAATCTGGGACAGGTTGTTCCTCATTCAACATCGGCTACTTCTGTTGGCACCCCGAATACAACATGACAACAACATTCCACAGAAATTGCTTCTCTCATTGCATCATTAACCCCTTTACAGACCAGCTTCAGAAATCCTAGTTCCAAACTCACTTTTGTAGGTGATGTTACCCCTATCTTTCCTAAAGATATGCCTCCCTCATATTTCTTTTTCAGCAAGAAATAAAAGGATATCGTGAAAAGAGAATCTCACCACAAGGATGGATTAATAACTAAGAGGAAAATGATGGTGTATAATGGGAAGGACCAAGATGGTCCTAATTTTGCAAAAGAAGTTGCAGGTTCATTAGGGATTTTTCCACTGCCAATCAATGGTCAATAGACATATTAACCCAACAACTACGACATAAATGCCTCTTGGTAGAACAATTGAAAAATGAGATATATAGTACAGAGCAAACTGTCATAAGCAGGATGAACCAAGACTTTGAGCAAATCAGGGCTAGTCATCAACATCAAATTAAGTAGTTACAGGATAACCTTGAGTTTTTGTACCAAAGTTCACAGACAAGAAAAGGACTAATCACTCAGTGTGAAAATTTGATTGATCAGTTGCAGGCCAGATTGACCCTAACAGAGAACACAATGATAGACATTTCAGACTTCAAAACACAAGCATCAGAAGTCAATGAGAGGCTAGAAGTTGTCTAGCAACAATTCTATCAGAAAGATGATTCTATTCAGAAATGATATCATACAGTAGACCTTTCTCTAAAAAATATTTATGTCAGGGAAAAAGAGGCATGTGCAGCCCAGTCTAAGTTTCAAGAGGTTCTCATATGGACCCAAAAAGATAATGCCCCTAGTCTTACTCTTTTCTCTCATTCTGAACATATAGCCTTTTTTTATCAATTTGTTGATATTGTTGGCATTGAGCGCAAGGACATTTACACAAGACTGTTAGTATAGACTTTTGAAGGACAATTAATAACTTGGTTCATATGACTTCCAATAGGTCCTATACGATCATATGACGATCTAGAAACTTCCTTCCTAAGGCAATGGGGGGAGAAAAAGGATCACCTTTATTACTTAACTGAATTCAAAGCCTTGAGAAAGAAAAATTCAGAATCAATCCTAGAATTTATCCAAATATTTAATAATCTTTATCACAAAATCCCAGTTGAAGTTAAACCTTCTGAACCGGCTACAAATTTCACTTTTGCAGGGGATTTTGATTCCGATTTCATTCTACTTTTGAGAGAAAGAAGATCCACTACTTTAGAGGGCATGCCAGATGATTCTATAGAAATTGAGTCCAATATGATGGCTTCCAGAAAGTTGAAAACTAAATTTGAGATGGGGGCCAAAGAACCCAGGTGTTTTAAAGAACATGCAGGACCTTTTGGATCTGGACAGTCCGCAAAGGAAAAAATGGATGATATGGCCAAAATTATTAAAGATTTATCAAAACAAAATTCCAGGATGGAAATAGAGCAAGCCAAACCTGATCCATACGTTAGGAATAAATTAAGGAGAAACCATAATCCTCAGATACAACAAAGACAAATAAAAAGTGAGGATCAAAATATTCAAGCTCTATTTAAAACTGAGAATTTCATGCAGAGAAATGAAGTGCAAGATTATGAGGAATTAGAGGAAGATCTAAACAACCTCAACGATGATGATCTTGAGCCTTACCTAACCAAGAAATATTATGAGAAATCCTTAGACCTAGAATCTTTGTTTAATAATGATGAAAATATCAACAACCTAGGGGCATCTACATACAAAGGTATCATTGACTCAATAATGGTAGAGCTTCAACATAAATATGATTTGAGGCCAAGAGAAAACAAATCTACAAGTATTCCACTGAAAAATATTTTATCACGAAACAAAGCAAATGAGGCAGCAGTTACAAAACCATCAACTGAGACGCAAGCTACCCGAACAAAGCAAGTCAAAACAAAGGCAATGCAAACTAAGAAGCTGGGAAATGAAAAAGTTGAAGTTTAGACCAGGGAAATTTAAAAACCAATTGTGAGTTTCAATTTAGAGAATGAACTTAATAAAATTAAAATTCCAATGCCTCCAGTTGAACTTGTTAGGAACCCGATCTATAAAAAACAAATCGCTAAAGCAATAAAAAATTTTGATGCTGAATGTCAAGTTGATGTTATCAATTTGTAGGATGAAAAACCTACAATCATGTTCGGACCACAAATTGAAAGCAGTAAATATTTTGTTTCTCTGTTCTATATTACATTGACTGTGCACGATCATTTACTTCACAATTGCATGTTAGACTCAAGATCTCCACATAACTTGATGCCTAAGATTATCATGGAAAAATTGGGCCTTGAAATTATTATACCTTATCAAGATTTATACTCATTTGATTCTAGAAAGGTTAAGTGCATGGGTATCATTAAATATTTAATGGTAAATATGGCTCAGGTTCCTATGAAAAGTATCCTTATGGATATGGTTGTTGTTGACGTTCCTGCCAAGTATGGTATTCTTCTATCCAAATCTTGGGGCGCCAAGTTAGGAGGATCGGCTTAGATAGACATGACCTACGCTACAATTCTGATTTTTGGTGGACAATTTACTCGACTGTACAAAGAAAATAGACTAGCGTATACCGTAAGTGACCCTCAAACCCCCAATAACTACCTAGTCTATGTTGTTGATCAGGACTTAGGAAATTTTATATTATCTATAGATTATGATGTTGAAGAATGTGTAGAAGGAGAAAATAAAAAAATAGAGTTTTCAAAGAAAAATATAAATGTTAGAGAAGGGATGTGGAAAATGTTGTTCGATAGTGCTTCATCCTACAAAGGAGCAGGAGTTGGAGTTTTATTCGTGGCACCAGGTGATGAGTATGTTATTCATTTCTCTTATAGATTATAATGGGAGGTCTATTGTACAAATAATGTCTGTGAATATGAAGCTTTATTCTTAAGATTAGAAGTTGCAAGAAAATTAAAAATCGAGCATTTGATAGTTTATGGTGATGTTGAGCTCATTGTAAAACAAATAAAACAACAATATCAAGCTAAGCATCCGAGATTGAGATCGTATAGAAATTGTGCCTGGGATCTTATAGAGAATTTGTTCTCGTCCTTTAATATTCACTCTATTCCCAGAATGAAAAATCGGCAAGTTGATTATTTGGCCAAAGTTGTTGCGACTTTCATACCACCTACTGTTTTGAAACTGAAATATCACATCGAAATGAGACATAGACCTCTGATTCTAAACAATGTTCATCACTGGAAAGTGTTTGAAGACGATGAATAAATCAAATAGTTCTTGGAAATGGTTGATGAGTTTTCTGAGATCCACATAGATCAAGAAAATCAGAATTATCATGTTTGGATTATGCAGGAAGGAGAGAACCCAGAGAAGTTCCAAGAAAAAATTGCAAATCACTGCATGCTCTTACATAAAAAAAATCAAATTCCCAGAGGCTTGATCACCTTAGAAAGGTTGTTTGACCAGGATGATATACCTTTAAAGTATACCTTGCGACCCCAACTTGCAGAAGTTGAAGACTGTAATGTAGGAACTAATGAAGATCCCAAAATGGTCAAAATATCAAAATACCTTCCGGCCCAAATAAAGAGTAAATACGCTAAGTTACTTAGACAGTATAAAGATGTTTTTTCATGGTCTTATGATGATTTAAAAACTTATGATACTTATTTTACTGAACATAAGATTCCCTTAAAACATGGTATTAAACCTTTTAGGAAGAAGCTTAGACAGATAAACCCAATTCTTCTGCCAGTAATAGAAAGGGAGGTTAAAAAGATCCTTGATGCAAAAATCATCGTTCCCCTCGTATACTCTAAATGGGTGGCCAATTTGGTCCCTATCAGAACGAAGAATGGTGAAATAAGGCTCTGTGTTGATTTTAGGAACTTAAATCGGTCGTCTCTTAAAGATAACTACCTACTCCCAAATATGGACCATGTTTTAGAGGGGCTAACAAAATTTCTATGATTGATGTTTTCTCAAGATATAATCAGATCGTTGTTCATGAAGATGATGGAGAAAATATTGTGCTTACTACTCCATGGGGAACCTTTATGTATGATAAAATGCCTTTTGGTTTGATGAATGTCAGCAAAACTTTCGAGAGAGAAATGTATACCGCGTTCATCGGTGAAAGAGACAATTTTTTTGTTATTTATCTAGACGATCTCACAGTTTTTTCCAATTCTGATGCAGAACATTTGATGCAACTTAGACGAACTTTTGAGAAATGCATAAAATTTGGTTTGTCTCTTAACCCTAAAAAATCACACTTCTCTATGCAAGAAGGTAAGCTTTTAGGTCATATAGTTTCAAAATATGGAATCAAAATTGATCCTAAGCAAGTTGAGGCTATTGACCTAATTAATATTCCTAGAAATAGAAAAGAGATTCAATCCTTTTGAGGTAGGATCAATTTTTCTAGAATATTTATTCCCAACTTTTCTGAAATAATCAAATTGATTACAGATATGCTAAAAAGGGACAGCAAAGTAAAATGGACTGCAGAAGACAAAGCGCCTTTCAAGCGTGTTAAGAAATATATAGGAGAAGCACCAGTATTGGCAAGTCCGGACTATACAAAGGAATTCTTAATCTTCTCTTTCACTTTTGAGCATACTTTTGCAGCAGTGCTCCTTCAAAAGAACAAAGAAGGATTCAAACAACCAATAGCCTTTTTCAGCAAAAGCCTCAGGGATGAAAAGCTAAGATATGATATACTTGAACAACAAGATTATGCAATGGTGAAGGCTCTCAAGGCGTTCAAAACATATGTGTTACACTCCAAAATAATTTCTTATGTGCCAACAAATGCATTTAAAGACATATTGGTTCATCCAGATAGTGATGGAAGGAGAGGTAGATGGTTGGCTAAAATTCAAGAGTTTGATTTAGAAGTGATACCAACCAAGCTAGTGAAAGGCCAAGGTATGGCAAGGTTGTTAGCTTAATCAAATTTCAGAGAACTTGGAATAAATAACTTTGAATCACATGATTCTCTCCTGGATATAGAGGAAATTGATGATCAAGCACCTATGATTCAGATTGAAGATAAGTTTTCTTCCTCTACCTGGTACTGTGATATTGTTACATACCTCCTTACTCTTCAATGCCCAAATGACGTGACTCCTTATAAAGAAAGAACTTTAAAACTACATGCAATTAAGTATTGAATTGTTGGTGGCAAGGTGTACTGGAAAGACCCTCTGGGTTTCTTGTTATATTGCCTGACAAAATCTAAAAAAGAAGGTGTCATTAATGAATTTCATGAAGGAGTATGCGAAGGAAATAATGTCTAGAGAGCGACATCTTACAATATTTTAAGGGTAGGATATTATTGGCCAAAGTTATTTACTGATGTGAATGCAAGCATCAGAGCTTGAAATTCATGCCAACTATTCGCTCGTAAGAAAAATATCCATGCCTTACCTTTAATTCTAGTAAAAGTTGAAGCTCCTTTCCAACAATGGGGCCTAAACTTCATCAGATAAATCCATCCTCAATCAAGTGATCAACATAGATGGATTCTAACCGCTAGTAGCTACCGATTACTTTGCGAAATGGGTTGGATCCATTCTAACTCAGAATGCTACAGATTTGGTAGTAATAATCTTTTTGGAAGAAAACATCCTAGCAAGATTTGGTTGTCCTCGAAAAATAGTCACTGATAACGCTTAGGATTTTAAATCTATGGAAATGATCAATTTCTGTCAGAAATACAATATTTTTTTAGGTCATTCTACAGCTTATTATCCTTAGGTAAATGGGTTAGTCAAATCATTCAAAAAGATCTTGATTACTATAATAAAATAAAAAATTGATAGAAAATAAAAAATCTTGGCATATCCACTTAAAGTACACCTTATGGGAAAACCGAATTGGCACCAAGAAATCTATAGGTATGTCAACTTTCCAATTGGTTTATGGTACTGACGTTATCCTTCCTATCAATCATGCTCTTACTATGATGAAACTCTATTTGGATGCAAATGAAGAGCCAAACAAATTTACGAGAAGAATGAATCAAATCATCGAATTGCAGCAGAACAGAGTGGAAGTGGACGATAAGCTTCAAAAGTACTAGGATAATATTGTTGGATTACTGAGAGGGGGGGTGAATCAGTAATAGAGAAATTTAATCATTTTTAACCATATAATCCAAGTGTTATATCAATGAAGCATTATCATCCAATAACTGCAGAGTAAATAAGCAATGAACAAATGAACAAACATAAACATACACAATACACCAATGTTTTACGTGGAAACCCAAATCAGGAGAAAACCACATAATGTTTTTTCTTATATGTCTTGAAGAATTACATTCATTGGAAGCACCAACTTCATTTGTTTTCTAGCTGCAACTGGAAGGAGGCTCCAACCCCCTAGTTTCTCATGCTACAACCTGAGGGAAGCTCCAACTTCCCAATTCTCTGGCTACAACCAGAAGGAGGCTACAACCCCCTATGTTCTCCGGCTACAACTAGAAGGTGGCTACAACCACCTATCCTTGCCCCGTCCTACCACCCTGAAGTAGAAGTAGAATGATGGAACCATTGTCAACCTGTCATTATGAGATATACTGATGTAAACCTATACCAATAAATCTGAACCATGCATCAACCTGTACCTCAACCTGTAATCAAGTACCATAAACAAGTGCATCAACCATGCACCAACTTATACCAAATAACATGTAATCAACATGTACCATAAACAAGTGCATCCAACCATGTACCAAGTATGTACCAATCATGTGTCAACTACTCATCAACTATGACTCATCAATATGTACCAACATCATCAACTATACACCTCATGTATGTGACAACTCATCAACTACTTGTCTCAACCATGTACTCAACATGTACCTCAACCAAAATCCCTCATCAATTTCATCACACAAATATGATTTTTAGCTCTGTAATAGACCTGGGGTATATGACCACATTCCTGCAAACCTTCCTTAACATCAACAACAAGAGACTAGCATTTTCATCAAACTTTTCTTTAGTCTCACATGCCTAGTTTTGGATTAATCAACAACCCTAACTTGAAGTAATCATAACTTTGTACCTGTAATGTATAAATATCTGAAACTTATTTAAAATGTTCTTCAGTGTGTTTTATGCAAATCCTCCAGGTGTCACTACTTGGAACCTCTCAGAAAAGGCGTTATAGCAAAAATGACATACCTTGTTGAATTCTGGATTATTATAGAGAGCGACTTTGTAGAGAATGCCCCACATGGATATTTGTTGAATTGATATGAAACTATTACAAACCATACTACAAAATGTACCCTAACCAACACATTTGGTTTCATTGAATTTGGATCTGTTATGAAGAAGTTATGACGTTTTTACCCGAAACACTTGTTTTTGACTAGTTTCAGGACTAGCTACAAACCCTATTTTCCACGGAGTGTAACTCCAAAAATTCAATGACCCAAAAGCTGAATTTTTCACCACAGATACTTGGATATGTTTTCTCAATGTAATAGAAATTTCACGGTCTGAATCATTATAGAAAAAACGTTATAGTGAAAATGGTGAGATGGCCTGTAAATAACATACCTTAGAAAGCACCATCAAAAGAATTTATCCTTCCTTGCATTTCGGCCTTCTTTTCTTCACCTTCCCTCAGAATTTCAGCTTAGATATCCTTGGTTACCTCATAC
>ML825836.1:52689-64458 GCA_009831015.1 Picea engelmannii | reverse complement strand
ATATGATCACATTACTGCAAACCTTCCTTAACTTCAACAACAAGATACTAGCATTTTCATCAAACTTTTCTTTAGTCTCACATGCCTAGTTTTGGATTATTCAACAACCCTAACTTGAAGTAATCATAACTTTGTACCTGTAAAGTATAAAGATATGAAACTGATACAAAATGTTATTCAATGTGTTTTATGAAATTTCTTCAGGTGTCACTACTTGGAACCTCTCAGAAAAGGAGTTATAGAAAAAATGGCATACCTTGCTGAATTATGGCTTATTCTAGAGAGCGACCTTGTAGAGCGTGCCCTGCACGGAATATTTGTTGAATTGATATGAAACTATTACACAGCATACTAAAGACTGTACCCTAACCAACACATTTGGTTTCACTAAATTTGGATCTTTTATGAATAATTTATGACGTTTTTACCCGAAACAATTGTTTTTGACTAGTTTCAGGACTAGCCACAAACCCTATTTTCCACGGAATGTAACTCCAAAAATTAAACAACCCACAAGATGAATTTTTTACCACAGATATTTGGATATGTTTTCTCAATGGAATAGAAATTTCATGGTCTGAATCATTATATAAAAAATGTTATAGCGAAAATGGTGAGATGGCCTATAAATAACATACCTTAGAAAGCACTATCAAAAGAATTTATCCTTCCTTGCATTTCGGTCTTCTTTTTTTCACCTTCCCTCAGAATTTCATCTTATATATCTTTGGTTACCTCAGACACCTATATATATTCAAATCTCAAGTGTGTTTAAAATGAGAGAGCCTTGCCTCTTATTTATACTCTCCAAGTAGCTTCCTTAAAAACATCTTCTAGGTCACTTGGCCCCACTTTCCTTATTTTAGGGTTAACCCACTTCTAATTTCTCCATTAAATTTATTATTGAAATAATTTATTTTGTATTCACTTTGAATTATAATACATTCATGTTGACAACCAATTCACTTTTTCTATTATCCTATAAGCTGCCTACACCTACGTCTTCCAAACATCAAGTTTTTCGTCGCATTTCTCAAATAGACGAAATTTTCATTTCCTGCGACATTTACACATTTGTCTTTGTTACGTTTTCACGACTGTAAGCGTGTAAACTTATCCTTTCGAAGTTGTTTTTCGATCATTATCTGAACTGTGAATATTTCTTTTGTCATTATGCCTATTGCGCTTACCTTTTATTGATCACTATATGACTGGCAAGATCCTTTGATCGGTTCTCATAATTCGATTGATTGTATGACTTGGTTCTTTTAAGTTTGTAAGGTATTGAGCATTTGGATTTGCACTTTATATGACTTGCCTTATCATTTTATGGGAATGCATAGGGGTTATGATTATATATATATATATGTGTGTGTGTGTGTGTGTGTGTGTGTGTGTGTGTGTGTGTGTGTGTGTCTTATGATATAATCCTTATGTTAATCTTTTCATGACACTTGGCTTGTCGACTATATGAATATCATTTTGGCACCTTGGTTGAAATTTTCTTTATATGGATCAATACATTGGCGCATAGTTGATTTTGGGTTTTGATTTATATGTCGAATGTTTTAAACATTATGGTATAACACTTGCGCGCACTGGTATACACCTTTGATTTTATTGGTTGTACACATGACTTAATGGTTGAACTATTATCATGGAGTGAACAGCTATGAAATTTGGAGATTGTACTTGGATAATGAATTTTATGCATGGCAGACTCCACCACCTTCGCATGCACGCATTTATGCTTACCCCTTTTGGTTCGTTCATTGTTGTTCGTTCGGGTAGCTCTGTTACTGTGTGTGTTGGTGAATTTGAACCCTTCCCTTACCATGCATTTGGCTCCATGGCCCCAGTCGTGCGAGTTGAACCCAATGGAAACCAGGCCCTGTTGATGTTTGACAAATGCCTGCCAAGATTTGGCAGACAGTGGATGGCTTACCTTCGTGAAACGTTTTGAGGGTTTTAACCTTTGCATAGCTCGACATTTTTCCATGACCTTTGATGGTTGTCGAGACAAGTTCGGTGATATTCAGTTAGAGATTGATGAACAGTTTATCAGCTCAGCCACGGGATTACCTACTTCGGGACAGCACTGGTTTAAGAATTACAAGGTCGAAGAAGTGTCGTGGACATTGCTATTTCAGTCATGCAAAGTCACCTCTTGTGACAGAGGTATGCCCGTAACTATGCTCAAACCATGATGGCACGACTTGTTAATGATAATCAAGCAGTTTGTGACCTGTGAAGGTTGATACGGGCTTGTGTTCCTTTACCACCTGTGTCTATTGATGATTTTCATAGTGTATCCTCTAAATGTGCCATTCTATGTTCATCGGAGCCTGTATAAGATGTCCAAAAAGTTTAAGAGGCACAAGGCTGACAACAGCCTGTTTCACCATGGGCTTATTAAGCTCATTGTTGTTTATCATTTGAATTTACTTGGTGATAATTGGAAATCTTTCATCGCCCGTAATGGCTTTGAAGACACCGACCCTGTACAGGTTGATAAACCTATGGTAATTGAAACGAAACCCGAACCGCCCACACCCTTACATCTCTTACTGCCTAAACCCTCGGTCAAGCCTCCTGTTGACCTACCCGGCACTGTAACTAAGAATTTAGAGGCTATCAAAGAGCCTATGAGAAAAAATCCCAAGGCAAACCTTACTGCAAATGTTAAAGGGAAAAGGAATGCACGGCGCATTTCGAGAATGGCCAGAAACAAACCAAAACCCCCTGTTGAGCCAAACCCTATCGTCTTGAGTGAGGACTCTGATTCGGAAGTGGAACATTTTTTAGCTAGCGAGTATCCCTACTCGCAAGGTTTGTGTCACGAACCCCCTTATGATTTTGTATCAAACCTATGCCCCTGCCTAAAGGACGACCATAACTACCCAGGTATTAAAGTACCTTGTGAAACCCTCAGTCATTTTTCTAAACCCTTGCCTTCTCTGTCTAAACCCACATATCCACCCTGTGATCAATGCAATTCATGGTTAGAGCGATATTATATTGATGTCCCGATACTCCAATCAAGGGTTCAATCATTGGAAGACTGGATTGCAGTCCTAACCAGTCAAAAGGCCAAGCTACAAGTGACAGATAAAAAGCAAAAGACAGTCGGTTCCATCCTGTTCAAAAACATGGAATCAGCCACGGCTGTTGTAAATTCCAAGCTGGTATAAGCAAGCAGCCTCATCCCTACACAGGTATGGTTTTCACATCATGTTGTTTTGTAAATAATCTAGGTTGATATCATGTTTTCAATTCTGTTTTTAAACAGTTCTGTTCACATCTTGAATGGCTCTGTTATATTGTGTTCATTCTATATATAGCTTTGCTTTGAATAAAAATAAATTCCGATTTGATATACGATCTGATTGTTCCCAGTATAGAAATCAATAGATTTTGATTGGATTTGAGTGATCTTCGCTTGAATTTGATTGATTAGCCTTCCTTGTTAAGGTGACAAAATTAATAGTTTGCCTTCAAATGAATTGGTTTGTATCCGATTTAAAAGGGAAGTTTTTCATATTCAGTTTAGAACACAATCGTGCTCGGATTTGATTTGGTTATGATCCATATTCTATGGTTGGTAAATGGTTTGATTAAGTTTGATTGTTACGATTTTGTTCGGATTCGATTTCATTATCATTGGTATGCTATGACTGGTAAATGTTTTCAGGAAGATACTTGTTACGATGCTGAGTCGTGTGATGGTCTATCTTTGATTGTTTCCAAGTTAAGGATAATGACTCTGTCTCTTTGATGAAAACATTACGCTCAAATAACACTCGTGCCCGAATTGGAAATGAATCTGAATCATAACAACTATGTGAAAACCTTAGCCAATCGATTCGCTCTTATTCTAAGTTTGTCCTATGAGTCGAGTTCCGATTATAATTGATTCTCTGTATTTTAAATTTGTGAAATGAATTGGTCAAACCCTGATATGATTCGTTTGATTGAAACGATTGTGATCAAAATTAATCAATCTTGTTTGCTTAATGTGCAATGATCAATGATCGAAATCTATAACAAACCCTATTTGATTAATCTTGTTATGATTTTGTTATGAGTCAATTATCGTTTGGATTCGTTCACAGCCTAAATCGCTTTCTATACAGTTATCGCGATAATCCTATTCGATTCACAAGTGTAACGTTGTGTTTGCGATTTTTTCTATTTTCAATTGAATATCAAAACGATCTCATAACAGATGGATTCGATTGGTTGAGAAATGATTACGATTCTGTTATATATGATTTCATTTACCCGACTCGTGGCTATAATCGAAACAGAGTATTGCTATCTTTGTACTCGGTTAAATAATGTGTATCCTGTTTTGAGTTCATAATGGAATAACGGTTTCAATTTATGATTCGTTGACAAGTAATTATTGGATGTCAATTGAATGGAATTTCTTATAAGATTTGATTTAATTTCAATTCTGATTTTGTATCTTATTTTAGACTAGCTACAGAATCAGATGATTCTGTAGCTAAGTCTGTAGAATTAGATTTTTATTGTTTTATTAATAAAATATCTCTCTAACTTGTCTATTTCTGACCTGTTTCAGGTGAATTCGAAATTGCATGGGATTTGATGGACAGTTTAGAGCATATTTGAATGTTTTAGTTTTATTTTAATTTCTTAGTTTAGGCAATTTTGGGATATCTTCCCAGATTATGTAAACAGTTTTATAACTTCCACGGGGAGGTTTTACCCTGTGGAAAACCTTTAAATACTTATTATTTTTGTAATAATGATCATCCTCATTCGTGGGAGAACAAGGACATGGAATTTTAATACAGACTGAGACAGAAATTGATGTTTTGTTACAGCTTTAGCTTTTCATAATATCAATCTTTTGTTTCATGTTTATGTTATCAATTTGCATTTGGTTAATGACTACTTTAGCTATCTTAGTCTTTTGCAAATGATATGATTTAATTAATATAATCCATATATGATTTCTTTCAGTGTTTAAAAAACATAGCAATTACCTGATTCAGTTTGTGAATGACAGATTTCTCTTCTTCAACAATTGAATTATTAAGTATAATTTTTTTCATAACAGGTTTACCTTATTGCAGAGATTTATAAATCATATAATTGTTATGATTTTTTATGTCTTGTTTGTCCTGTAAATAAACTCAAAGAGCATTGCAGCTATCCTTTACGAGAAGCTTCTGGATTATCCGGTGCGAGTTTCCTTCCTCAGATCTGTTGGTACAGTCATCATACACAGGACAAATCTGGAGTGTTTCCAAGTCTGTTGTTTGTTTATTTGTTTAGTTTATTTGGATATATGTATAGTTAGTATATTAGATTGTTTAATTTCAGTAAGTTTTATTTCTTGTTCATAAAATCAAAAAAATCAACAAAATATCTTTCTCTGTCTTAGGGCAGAAAGAAAATGAGTTTTTAAGGTTTTATTTAAATCTGTATTTTGTAGATATTGTATATTTTGTGAATAAGTTATATTTCAGTTAGTAGTTTGTATATGTAGAAAAAGTAGATTAGTCAGTTTGCTCAATAGTTAGTTTTAATTAGATTAGTTAGATTAGTTCGTTTTATTTAGTTTTAGTTAGTTTAGTTTGTTTTATTTAGTTTTAGTTAGTTTAGTTCATTTTATTTAGTTTTAGTTAGTTTAGTTTGTTTAGTTTTAATTAGATTAGTTTTCTTTTTGTTTCCTTAGGACCTTAGATCGGCTAACGGAGCCGCTAAACCCGTCAGGGTGGTTCATCCCAAACGGCTTGGGTTATTAGACAACCCCGGACCGGTTCCACTCTTTCAGTTGACGGACGGTCAATTTTGTCCGTCAACAAATGGCGCTAGAAGGAGGGCCTGAACTTAATTAATGGCACGAGGCGGTCGCAAGACTCCTCCCCCCTCTAATTACTCACCTATAGTGACTAGAAGTTGTTCACACGATAATATTCCCCTTCAAACAGCAACTACTTCAACCGAAGATCCACAGATCACAGTTGAGCCAGCAACCCCTAATCCTACTGGTGGTGACATACAAGAGATTGTTCGTCAATCTATTATTAAAACACATAGTGCCTTAGCTCGTCTTAGGCAACCAAACCATCCGTGGGGTCAACCTTTAGACTTCTCTGATATCAGAGAACAATTAGGTGACACTAACCTCACTGTGAATCCCACAGATCCAATCACAAATCCTGTTGCAGGAGGATCTGGGATACCTCCTTCACCACCTCCATCATCTCCTTGTTCTGGAGGAGATTCTTCTGACGAAGGAAATTCACCTTCTCAGCCTTCCACACCCACTACCCCAATGGAAAATCAGAACAATCCTGCTAGACCATGGCTTGATCAGGATGTTGTAGCTGTACCTGGAACTCAGCACCCTCTACCTAAACACCCGGAGAAATGGCTTCCCAAGTTTGATCCCGACTCAAAACAGATAGCTTAAGATCATATCAAAAAATTTATGTTAGCCATTAGAATCCGCAATGTCGAACATGAAGACGTTGTCTGTAGGTTGTTTCCTTATACTTTTGAGGGTAATGCATCCACTTGGTACTTCGCCCAACAACCCCATACCATCGTGTCTTAGGAAAAGTTTGAGTCATGCTTTTTGGAAAAGTTCGGAGACGGTAAGCCTCCGGTAGTCTCAGTCATGGACCTTTCTAGCTTAAAAATGAACCCAAAAGAAAAAGTTAAAGACTTTAATCAAAGATTCTTAACACTTAAAAACAAAATCCCTGCAGATTCCATGCCTGCTGAGAGTCTTATAATAGATTACTACACTAAGGCTTTACATCAAAGTATATCTATTTGAGTTAAACAATCCAATAAAGCCACGTTGTTAGAAGCCTTCGAGGAGGCCAGCCAGATTGAAAAAGACATACTTAGTCTTAAAGACTCTTCTAGCAACGATACCGACAATAGTTCTTCTTCCAAAAAGAAGATTGAAATTCTCCCCAGACCTACGCAAAGTAAAACACAACCTGAAAACTCTGATTTGGAAAATTTAACTAAAGTTGTTCAAAAACTGTCAAATCAAGTTATAGACTTAAAAAGGTCGACTGAAGAAGCTTCCTCGAGTAAAGGACCCTACAAGCCCCCTTTCCAAAAAGCTTTTCCTACCAACCGACCTAATCCAAACTCCGAAGGCTTAAATCTAGAAAGTTTGCAATGTGCCCTTCAAACAATTCTAGAAGCCCAAGATAACTTGATGCCTCCTAAGATTCCTGAGGAGTTAGTTGAACAAGAGACCGTTCAAGAAGAAGAGTCTTCTCCAAACATCTTTGGACACTTCTCGGATAGTATCTTTCAAGCGAACTTTGAGACTGTACATCCTTATAATACTAGGAGTAAGACAACAAACAAGCCTTCTACCGAAAACACTACAACTTCACCATCAAAGCCATCTAAATCAGCTGAGACTAAACAGAGTAATGTGAACCCCAACTTAGATTATGATGTTGTTAAAGATCTTAAAAAGTTAAGGGCTAACATTTCTATTTATGAGTTGTTGAAGTTTCCATTTTTGTTACAAAAAATGCTGCAAAATATTTCAGAGAATGGCAAGAATGGTAATTCAAATGGTAACAAGGTTGTGCAAAGCAAAGTTCCTCAGAAGACTTCCACTAAAAATAATCTTGATTCTCAAGATAAAGGAAGCCTTCCTGTAAGTAATGTAAATAATGTAAATAATGTAGATAAAGTAACATTAGAAATTGCGAGTAAGAAGCCAAAAGCTATTACTCCTACCACTCGCAAGAATGTACCTCCATTTCTTTTGACTTTAGATATTTTCAACAGAAATGTGCATAATTGTATGGTGGACTCAGGAGCATCATCCAATGTGATGCCTTGGTCTGTCTGCCAAAATATTAACGCTGAAGTGGAACCATCTACTTTAAAAATCATACAACTTGATCGGACCAATGTTAAAGTTATAGGCGAACTGAAAAATGTATTGATTAGATTATCGTCTAACCCCAAGGTTCATCAGTTTATTGATATAATTGTTGTGGATATTCCAGAAGTGTATGGTGTGTTTTTAAGCAGGGACTGGTCGGAGCAGCTACATGGTTACTTCGCAACAGACTGGTCTCACTTATCGCTCCCAGAGAACGGTAAGCCTAACAAGATCAGGGTGAATCGTGAGCGCTATCTTAAGTTCACGGTCACAGATTTGAACGATCCTAACGAACCATATACACCTTCTGCTGACTCACCCAAAGTCCAAGGGATGGACACTTTCTTCAGAAATTTCATGGTCGAGGCTTCACCTATCATCAATCCAGAACAACAATCCGATATCGTAGCATATACACAACCAACAGCTTCTATGCAACAATCCCATGAGCCCAAAGGAAACCAAATTTAGAATCTATATTTCGACGGTTCTAAGTATAAATAAGGAGCTGGTGTAGGCTGCATCATTATCGAACCGGCAGGTAACAAGACATTAATGGCTTGTAGACTAGAATTTGAATGTACTAACAATACTTCAAAATATGAGGCTTTACTGCAAGGTCTCAGAAAAGCTCTGGATATGAACATTCAAAACTTGGTTGTATTTGGCGACTCTGAAATAGTGGTTAGACAGGTAAGAGATTCAATACACTGTCTTTCCTCGCATCTCAAAAGTTACCAGTCTGAGATATGGAGTTTAATGAATAAATTTTCTGCTTTCAATATAAATTCCATTCCTAGACTAAATAATGTTGAAGCAGATCTACTAGCTAATGTAGCCTCTAAACTTCTTGCTGCAGAAGGCTTATCCCCATATGCATTCTCCATCGAGCTATTGTTTCGAACATCTGTTCCTGACAACATCACAAACTGGAGAGTATTTGACGATGATCAGCAGATCATTAACTTTTTGCACACGGAAGAAACCTTTCAAGGAGCGGTGATAGATGAATGCACGCATGACGACAATTTGCACGATTTTACGGTAATACCTGATCCGAAATCTCCTGAAGCTCTATCGGACATGGTAAATTCCATACCCAAATCTATAGTTAGATTAGAGAAGTTTTATGATTTCAAAGATAAATTTAAAAAGACGATCAATTGTAAAACCAATAGTTCCTCATTGTCCTATGAAAAAGTCAATTTAGGAACTAGTGAAAATCCTCAGTGCATTAACTTAGGCTTGGGATGTTCTAGACAAGAAAAAGTTGCATTTATTAAATTGTTCAAAGAATTTAAGGATGTCTTTGCATGGACATACGATGATCTTAAAACGTTCGATCCTAATATCATACAGCATGTCATCCCAATGAAGCCCCAGACCTTACCCTTCCAACAGAAACTGAGGAAGATGCACCCTAAACTAGAATTGACTGTTCAAAAAGAACTGAATAAACTCCTAAGTGCTAAAATAATTTTTCCTATTAGACACACTCAATGGGTGTCCAACCTTGTCCCAGTTCAGAAGAAAAACAGGGAAATTCGACTTTTCGTCGATTTCCGGAACCTCAACAGAGCGTCTGACAAAGAAAATTATCCTGTCCCACCCATGGAACAGATCCTGCAACAGGTATCTGGTTCTGAGAGGCTATCTTTATTGGATGGTTTCTCTGGATACAACCAAGTCTTGATGTCTCCGCCAGACCAACTCAAAACTACCTTCCGTACTCCATGGGGCACTTATTCTTGTCGCAAAATGCCCTTTGGATTGATTAATGTTGGTGCTACCTTTCAAAGAGCAATGGACATTGCTTTTCAAAGATTAATCAATCACTCCGTCGTAGTTTACTTAGATGATGTAACTATTTACTCTAAAAACAAAGACGATCATCAAGCTCACTTACGAGCCGTTCTGCTACAATGTCATAAATATGGCATCTCCTTGAACCCCAAAAAGTTCATCTTTGCAGTAGAACAGGGTAAACTCCTAGGATTCATTGTGTCTAGTGATGGGATGATTATTGACCCCGAGAGGACTCAAGTCATCGCTAAACTTCCCCCTCCTACATCCAAAAAATCCATGCAGTCTTTCTTAGGCCAGATTAATTTTGTGAGAAGATTCGTCCCCAGTTTCTCCAAAATGGTCATGCCTCTACAGAACCTGATTAAGAAAGACAGCCAATATCACTGGGGACCCACAGAAAATCAAGCTTTTAATGCCATAAAGAAGGCCATAAAAGACGCTCCCTCTCTCATGAGCCCTGACTTCTCTCAAGATTTTACACTCTATACTTTTGCCTCTGATCGTTCCTATGTCGCCGTCCTAACTCAGAAGAATGTCGATAACAACGAAGTACCCATCGCCTTTATGAGATCTGCTTTCAAAGGTGCTGAACTTAACTACCCAGCGGTTTATCGGCAAGCCTACGTTGTTTTCAAAGCAGTTAAGCATTTTCGGTCCTATCTTTTGAAGTCAAGGACGAAAGTCATTGTCCCCTACCCTACCATAAGGAACTTGTTAGTGCAGAAGGAGTTAGGAGAGAAGAGAGCTAACTGGGTCACCTCCTTGCAGGAGTATGACTTGGAAATCACCCCAGCCCAGATCGTGAGAGGCCAAGGGTTGTGCAAGTTGGTTGTTGATTCAGAAACAGGACAGCAAGAAGATAGTGATAAGTCAAACCTAGGACAAAGTGATCAAAGCCTAATTTGTTGCGCACAAAACCTCGTTAGTCCCTGGTACGGCGATATTAGATTATGTCTTGAACATGGGTCAGCACCTGGTCACCTTGATCCGACCAAGAGAAGAGCGTTGAGGCTAAAGTTTGCATCCTTTCATCTAGTTAACGGTGCACTGTTTCATCAGAATTTTTACGGCGTACTGATGCACTGCCTCGAGAAAGACGAAGCAGAAAAAGTCTTGCTAGAGTTGCATGCAGGAGAAGCTGGTGGTCGCTTTGCTGGCAACACCACTGCTCATAAGGTCTTAAGAGCCAGTTACTACTAGCCCACGCTTTTAAGGGATGCCCATGCCTTGTGTCATAAATGTATCATCTGTCAGAAAGCATCAGGGCGATTACAAAAACCAGCCTTTCCCTTGCAACCCGTCTCGGTAGATTCTCCTTTCCAGCAATGGGGCCTTGATATCATAGGTCCAGTTAACCCTCCATCCTCGCAACAGCACAAGTATATTGTGACAGCCACAGATTACTTTACTTGATAGTCTGAAGCTGTTGCGCTAAGAACTGTCAACACCAGTCAGGTAATCTCTTTTCTAAACTCGAATATTATCACTCGTTTCGGTATCCCTGATTGTCCGGTCTTTGACAATGCTTCATACTTTTCTTCTCTTGAGATGAGCGAGTTTTCTTTGGAGAAAGGATTTAATCTAAAGTATTCTGCTAGTTACTACCCACAGGGCAACGGATTAGCATAATCAACAAACAAGAACTTGATTAAAATTATCAAGATAACTGTGGTTGAAAATCACAAGAATTGGCACAATGCACTGTTGAACGCACTGTGGGATGATAGGGTAACGCCAAAAGATGCTATAGGTAATTCCCCCTTTTTTCTCATGTACGGCAGAGAAGCAATTCTGCCACCTCACATTCTTCTTCCTTCGCTTCAGTTGTCACAAAAAGTCCAAGAAGAAGATTGTCCCCCTTTAGAAAACAGAATTAACGCTTTGATGAAGCTAGAAGAAGTAAGAGCCGAAGTTAAGCGTAAGTTAGATCAACATCAACAATTGGTTAAAAGATGGTTCGATTCTAATTCTGCTTCTGATAGGAATTTTGAAGTAGGCGATCTCGTCTTAAAATGGGACAAACCACACGAAGGAAAGGGTGAACACACAAAATTCCAAAA
>ML825836.1:38735-51901 GCA_009831015.1 Picea engelmannii | reverse complement strand
AATGATATATTGTTGAAATTGATATCTGTGTTGGAAAACTTTGTTGTTTGAAAGAAGTTTACTGATTTCAATCTCTGAGCAAAGCTTGTCAAGATCATCTATTATCTTTTTACGCTGTCCCTTTTCCGTAAAGGAATGACTCACGAGATGTCTCCCTGTCGTAGGAAGTTGTTTTGTAAATACAACATCTCTGGATCTAAGTAGAGGACATTTCTAAAAAAAAATCGATGAGGTCTAAAAAAAAAATATGTTAAAATATCAAGATTTTCAGCGTCACCCCACTCAAATATATATCTATGAAAAAAAAAAATTATGAATAAGAGCTGTGGGAAGTGTTTGTAAACCCATCAGGATGCTGAACAGGTCTACTGGAAGTGGGTAAATGCATGCATGACGCCAAGACAACTTCGTCGGGGTACTGAACAGGCCTGCTGGCAGCGAAGCAATGTCGGGTATATGAAAATTTGCAAAAAAACAATAAGAAACCTCTTTAATGTCCTTTATTCTGATCCAGAACTTCTTGACAGGATACAGATGTGAGAGTGGGTTAAATGGAAACCCTGTCGAGGCTATGGACGCCTGCTGGCAGCAGTGGCTATGCCAACAGTATTGGAGATTTTATCTTTAATATCTGACTTGTTGATCTTAAGACTGTTATTGGTTTTCATCTTTTGAAATACTGCTAGAAAATATGGTTAATGATGATGTTAGTACGATTTTCTGGTTGTTATTTTTGAGTTGAAATTTTCTTTGCAGTCCTAATCTGAATTTGTACCTTTTGACAGAGATAACTGCTTCTACCAGTGTGTCGCCATTGTTGGCAGCCAATTCACTTTTTCTATTATCCTATAAGCTGCCTACACCTACGTCTTGCAAACATCAAGTTTTTCGTCGCATTTCTCAAATAGACGAAATTTTCATTTCCTGCGACATTTACACATTTGTCTTCGCTAAGTTTTCACGACTGTAAGCGTGAAAACTTATCCTTTCGAAGTTGTTTTTCGATCATTATCTGAACTGTGAATATTTATTTTTTCATTATGCCTATTGCGCTTACCTTTTATTGATCACTATATGACTGGCAAGATCCTTTGATCGGTTCTCATACTTTGATTGATTGTCTGACTTGGTTCTTTTAAGTTTGTAAGGTATTGAGCATTTGGATTTGCACTTTATATGACTTGCCTTATCATTTTATGGGAATGCATAGGGGTTATGATTAAATTTATATATATATATATGTCTTATGATATAATCCTTATGTTAATATTTTCATGACTCTTGGCTTGTCGACTATATGAATATCATTTTGGCACCTTGGTTGAACTTTTGTTTATATGGATCAATACATTGGCGCATAGTTGATTTTGGGTTTTGATTTATATGTCGAATGTTTTAAACATTATGGTATAACACTTGTGTGCACTGATATACACCTTTGATTTTATTGGTTGTACACATGACTTAATGGTTGAACTATTATTATGGAGTGAACAGCTATGAAATTTGGCGGTTGTACTTGGATAATGAATTTTATGCATGGCAGACTCCACCACCTTCACATGCGTGCATTTATGCTTACCCTTTTTGGTTCGTTCATTGTTGTTGGTTCGGGTAGCTCTGTTACTGTGTGTGTTGGTGAATTCGAACCCTTCCCTTACCATGCATTCAGCTCCATGGCCCCAGTCGTGCGAGTTGAACCCAATGGCAACCAGGCCCTGTGATGTTTGACAAATGCCCGCCAAGATTTGGCAGACAGTGGATGGCTTACCTTCGTGAAACGTTTTGAGGGTTTTAACCTTTGTGTAGCTCGACAGTTTTCCATGACCTTTGATGGCTGTCGAGCCAAGGTCGGCGATATTCAGTTAGAGATTGATGAACAGTTTATCAGCTCAGCCACGGGGTTACCTACTTTAGGACAGCGTTGGTTTAGGAATTGCAAGGTCGAAGAAGTGTCGTGGACATTGTTGTTTCAGTCACGCAAAGTCACCTCTTGTGACAGAGGTATTCCCGTAACTATGCTCAAACCACGATGGCATGACTTGTTAATGATAATCAAACAGTTTGTGACCTGTGAAGGTCAATACGGGCTTGTGTTCCTTTACCACCTGCGTCTATTGATGATTTTCATAGGGTATCCTCTAAATGTGCCATTCTATGTTCATCGGAGCCTGTATAAGATGTCCAAAAAGTTTAAGAGGCACAAGGTTGACAACAGCCTGTTTCACCATGGGCTTATTAAGCTCATTGTTGTTTATCATTTGAATTTACTTGGTGATAATTGGAAAGCTTTCATCTCCCGTAATGGCTTTGAAGACACTGACCCTGTACAGGTTGATAAACCTATGGTAATTGAAACGAAAACCGAACCGCCCGCACCCTTACATCTCTTACTGCCTAAACCCTCGGTCGAGCCTCCTGTTGACCTACCCGACACTGTAACTAAGAATTCAGAGGCTATCAAAGAGCCTATGAGCAAAAATCCCAAGGCAAACCTTACTGCAAATGTTAAAGGGAAAAGGAATGCACGGCTCATTTCGAGAATGTCCAGAAACAAACCAAAACCCCCTGTTGAGCCAAACCCTATCGTCTTGAGTGAGGACTCTGATTCGGAAGTGGAACGTTTTTTAGCTAGTGAGTATCCCTACTCGCAAGGTTTGTGCAATGAACCCCCTTATGATTTTGTATCAACCCTATCCCCCTGCCTAAAGGACGACCCTAAATACCCGGGTATTAAAGTACCTTGTGAAACCCTCGATCATTTGTCCAAACCCTCGCCTGCTCTGTCTAAACCCACACAGACACACTATGATCAATGCAATTCATGGTTAGAGCGATATTATATTGATGTCCCGATACTCCAATCAAGGATTCAATCATTGGAAGACCAGATTGCAGTCCTAACCAGTCAAAAGGCCAAGCTACAAGCGAAAGATAAAAAGCAAAAGACAGTCGGTTCCATTCTGCTCAAAAACATGGAATCAGCCACGGCTGTTGTAAATTCCAAGCTGGTATAAGCAAGCAGCCTCGTCGCTACACAGGTATGGTTTTCACATCGTGTTGTTTTGTAAATAATCTAGGTTGATATAATGTTTTCAATTCTGTTTTTAAACAGTTCTGTTCACATCTTGAATGGCTCTATTATATTGCGTGAATTCTATATAGAGATTTGCTTTGAATAAAAAGAAATTCCGGTTCGATATACAATCTCATTGTTCCCAGTATAGAAATCAATAGATTTTGATTGGATTTGATTGATCTTCTCTTGAATTTGATTGATTCGCTTGCCTTGTTAAGGTGATAAAATTAATAGTTTGCCTTCAAATGAATTGGTTTGTATCCGATTTAAAAGGGAAATTTTTCATATTCAGTTTAGAACACAATCGTGCTCGGATTTGATTTGGTTATGATCCATATGCTATGGTTGGTAAATGGTTTGATTAAGTTTGATTGTTACGATTTTGTTCGGATTCAATTTCATTATCATTGGTATGCTATGACTGGTAAATGTTTTCAGGAAGATACTTGTTACGATGCTGAGTCGTGTGATGTTCTATCTTTGATTGTTTCCAAGTTAAGTATAATGACTCTGTCTCTTTGATGAAAACATTACGCTCAAATAACATTTGTGCCCGAATTGGAAATGAATCTGAATCATAACAACTATGTGAAAACCTTAGCCAATCGATTTGCTCTTATTCTAAGTTTGTCCTATGAGTCGATTTCAGATTATAATTGATGCTTTGTATTTTAAATTTGTGAAATGAATTGGTCAAACCCTGATATGATTCGTTTGATTGAAATGATTTTGATCAAAATTAATCGATCTTGTTTGCTTACTGTGCAATGATCAACGATCGAAATCTATAACAAACCTTGTTTGATTAATCCTGTTATGATTTTGTTATGAGTCAATTATCGTTTGGATTCGTTCACAGCCTAAATCGTTTTCTATACAGTTATCGTGATAATCCTATTCGATTCACAAGTGTAATGTTGTGTTTGCGATTTGTTCTATTTTCAATTGAATATCAAAACAATCTCATAACAGATGGATTCGATTGGTTGAGAAATGATTACGATTTTGTTATATATTATTTCATTTACCCGACTCGTGGCTATAATCGAAACAAAGTATTGCTATCTCTGTACTCGATTAAATGATGTGTATCCTGTTTGAGTTCATAATGGAATAACAGTTTCAATTTATGATTCATTCTCAAGTAATTATTGGATGTCAATTGAATGGAATTTCTTATAAGATTTGATTTAATTTCAATTCTGATTTTGTATCTTATTTTAGACTAGCTACAGAATCAGATGATTCTGTAGCTAAGTCTGTAGAATTAGATTTTTATTGTTTTATTAATAAAATATCTCTCTAACTTGTCTATTTCTGACCTGTTTCAGGTGAATTCGAAATTGCAAGGGATTTGATGGACAGTTTAGAGGATATTTGAATGTTTTAGTTTTATTTTAATTTCTTAGTTTAGGCAATTTTGGGATATCTTCCTAGATTATGTAAACAGTTTTATAACTTCCACATGGAGGTTTTATCCTGTGGAAAACCTTTAAATACTTATTATTTTTGTAATAATGATCATCCTCATTCGTGGGAGAAGAAGGATATGGAATTTTAATACAGACTGAGACAGAAATTGATGTTCTGTTACAGCTTTAGCTTTTCATAATATCAATCTTTTGTTTCATGTTTATGTTATCAATTTGCATTCGGTTAATGACTACTTTAGCTATCTTAGTCTTTTGCAAATGATATGATTTAATTAATATAATCCATATCTGATTTCTTCCAGTGTTTAAAAAACATAGCAATTACCTGATTCAGTTTGTGATTGACAGATTTCTCTTCTTCAACAATTGAATTATTAAGTATAAGTTTTTTCATAACAGGTTTACCTTATTGCAGAGATTTATAAATCATATAATTGTTATGATTTTTTATGTCTTGTTTGTCCTGTAAATAAACTCAAAGAGCAGTGCAGCTATCATTTACGAGAATCTTCTGGATTATCCGGTGCGAGTTTCCTTCCTCCAATCTACTGGTACAGTCATCATACACAGGACAAATCTGGAGCGTTTCCAAGTCTGTTGTTTGTTTATTTGTTTAGTTTATTTGGATATATGTATATTTAGTATATTAGATTGTTTAATTTCAGTAAGTTTTATTTCTTGTTCATAAAATCAAAAAAATCAACAAAATATCTTTCTCTGTCTTAGGGCAGAAAGCAAATGAGTTTTTCAGGTTTTATTTAAATCTGTATTTTGTAGATATTGTATATTTTGTGAATAAGTTATATTTCAGTTAGTAGTTTGTATATATAGAAATAGTAGATTAGTTTGTTTGTTCAATAGTTAGTTTTAATTAGATTAGTTAGATTAGTTCATTTTATTTAGTTTTAGTTAGTTTAGTTTGTTTTATTTAGTTTTAGTTAGTTTAGTTCGTTTTATTTAATTTTAGTTAGTTTAGTTTGTTTAGTTTTAATTAGATTAGTTAGTTTAGATTAGTTTTCTTTTTGTTTTCTTAGGACCTTAGATCGGCTAACAGAGCCGCTAAACCCGTCAGGATGGTTCATCCCAAATGGCTTGGGTTATTAGACAACCCCGGACCGATTCCACTCTCTCCGTTGACAGACGGTCAATTTCACCCGTCAACAAATGGCACTAGAAGGAGGGATTGAACTTAATTAATGGCACGAGGCGGTCGCAAGACTCCTCCCCCCTCTAATCGCTCACCTATAGTGACTAGAAGCCGTTCACATGATAATATTCCCCTTCAAACAGCAACTACTTCAACCGAAGATCAGCAGATCACAGTTGAGCCAGCAACCCCTAATCCTACTGGTGGTGACATACAAGAGATTGTTCGTCAATCTCTTATTAAATCACATAGTGCCTTAGCTCATCTTAGGCAACCAAACCGTCTGTGGGGTCAACCTTTAGACTTCTCTGATATCAAAGAACAATTAGGTGACACTAACCTCACTTTGAATCCCACAGATCCAATCACAAATCCTGCTGCAGGAAGATCTGGGATACCTCCTTCACCACCTCCATCATCTCCTTCTTCTGGAGGAGATTCTTCTGATGAAGGCAATTCACCTTCTCAGCCTTCCACACCCACTACCCCAATGGCAAATCAGAACAATCCTGCTAGACCATGGCTTGATTAGGATGTTGTAGTTGTACCTGGAGCTCAGCACCCTCTACCTAAACACCCGGAGAAATGGCTTCCCAAGTTTGATCCCGACTCAAAACAGATAGCTGAAGATCATATCAAAAAATTTATGTTATCCATTAGACTCTGCAATGTCGAACATGAAGACGTTGTCTGTAGGTTGTTTCCTTATACTTTTGAGGGTAATGCATCCACTTGGTACTTCTCCCAACAACCCCATACCATCGTGACTTCGGAAAAGTTTGAGTCGTGCTTTTTGGAAAAGTTCGGAGACGGTAAGCCTCCGGAAGTCTTAGTCATGGACCTTTCTAGCTTAAAAATGAACCCAAAAGAAAAGTCAAATACTTTAATCAAAGATTCTTAACACTTAAAAACAGAATCCCTGCAGATTCCATGCCTGCTGAGAGTCTTATAATAGCTTACTACACTAAGGCTTTACATCAAAGTATAGCTATTTGGGTTAAATGATCCAAGAAATCCATGTTGTTAGAAGCCTTTGAGGAGGCCAACCAGATTGAAAAAGACATACTTAGTCTTAAAGACTCTTCTAGAAATGATACCGACACTAGTTCTTCTTCCAAAAAGAAGATTGAAATTCTCCCCAGACCTACGCAAAGTAAAACACAACCTGAAAACTCTGATTTGGAAAATTTAACTAAAGTTGTTCAAAAACTGTCAAATCAAGTTATAGACTTAAAAAGGTCGACTGAAGAAGCTTCCTCGAGTAAAGGACCCTACAATCCCCCTTTTCGAAAATCTTTTCCTACCAACCGACCTAATCCAAACTCCAACGGCTTAAATCTAGAAAGTTTGCAATCTGCCCTTCAAACAATTCTAGAAGCCCAAGATAACTTGATGCCTCCTGAGATTCCTGAGGAGGTAGTTGAACAAGAGACATTTCAAGAAGAAGATTCTTCTCCAAACATCTTTGGACACTTCTCAGATAGTATCTTTCAAGCGAACTTCGAGACTGTACATCCTTATAATACTAGGAGTAAGACAACAAACAAGCCTTCTACCGAAAACACTACAACTTCACCATCAAAGCCATCTAAATCAGCTGAGACTAAACAGAGTAATGTGAACCCCAACTTAGATTATGATGTTGTTGAAGATCTTAAAAATTTAAGGGCTAACATTTCTATTTATGAGTTGTTGAAGTTTCCATTTTTGTTACAAAAAATGCTGCAAAATATTTCAGAGAACGGCAAGAATGGTAATTCAAATGGTGACAAGGTTGTGCAAAGAAAAGTTCCTCATAAGACTTCCACTAAAAATAATCTTGATTCTCAAGATAAATGAAGCCTTCCTATAAGTAATGTAAATAATGTAAATAATGTAGATAAAGTAACATTAGAATTTGCGAGTAAGAAGCCAAAAGCTATTACTCCTACCACTCGCAAGAATGTACCTCCATTTCTTTTGAATTTCGAGATTTTCAACAGAAATGTGCATAATTGTATGGTGGACTCAGGAGCATCATCCAATGTGATGCCTTGGTCTATCTGCCAAAATATTAATGCTGAAGTGGAACCATCTACTTTAAATATCATACAACTTGATTGGACCAATGTTAAAGTTATAGGCGAACTAAAAAATGTATTGATTAGATTATCTTCTAACCCCAAGGTTCATCAGGTTATTGATATAATTGTTGTGGATATTCCAGAAGTGTATGGTTTGTTTTTAAGAAGGGACTGGTCGGAGCAGCTACATGGTTACTTCACAACAGACTGGTCTCACTTATGGCTCCCAGAGAATGGTAAGCCTAACAAGATCAGGGTGAATCGTGAGCACTATCTTAAGTTCACGGTCACAGATTTGAAAGATCCTAACGAACCATATACACCTTCTACTGACTCACCCGAAGTCCAAGGGATGGACACTTTCTTCAGAAATTTCATGGTCGAGGCTTCACCTATCATCAATCCAGAACAGCAGTCTGAGATCGTAGCATATACGCAACCAACAGCTTCTATGTAACAATCCCATGAGCCCGAAGGAAACCAAATTTGGTCTCTATATTTCGACGGTTCTAAGTCTAAAGAAGGAACTGGTGCAAGCTGCATCATTATCGATCCGGCAGGTAACAAGACATTAATGGCTTGTACACTAGAATTTGAATGTACTAACAATACTGCAGAATATGAGGCTTTACTGCAAGGTCTCAGAAAAGATCTGGATATGAATATTCAAAACCTGGTTGTATTTGGCGACTCTGAAATAGTGGTTAGACAGGTAAGAGATTTTATACACTGTCTTTCCCCACATCTCAAAAGTTACCAGTCTGAGGTATGGAGTTTAATGAATAAATTTTCTGCTTTCAATATAAATTCCATTCCTAGACTAAATAATGCTGAAGCAGATCTACTAGCTAATGTAGCCTCTAAACTTCTTCCTGCAGAAGGCTTATCCCCAGACGCATTATCTGTCGAGCTATTGTCTCGACCATCTGTTCCTGACAACATCACAAACTGGAGAGTATTTGACGATGATCAAAAGATCATTAACTTTCTGCACATGGAAGAAACCTTTCAAGGAGCGGTGATAGATGAACGCACGCACGACGACAATTTGCACGATTTTACGGTAATACCTGATCCGAAATCTCCTGAAGCTCTATCGGACATGGTAAATTCCATACCCAAATCTATAGTTAGATTAGAGAAGTTTTATGATTTCGAAGATAAATTTAAAAAGACGGTCAATTGTAAAACCAATAGTTCCTCATTGTCCTATGAAAAAGTCAATTTAGGAACTAGTGAAAATCCTTAGTGCATTAACTTAGGCTTGGGATGTTCTAGACAAGAAAAAGCTGCATTTGTTAAATTGTTCAAAGAATTTAAGGATGTCTTTGCATGGACATACGATGATCTTAAAACGTTCGATCCTAATATCATACAGCATGTCATCCCGATGAAGCCCCAAACCTTACTCTTCCAACAGAAACTGAGGAAGATGCACCCTAAACTAGAATCGACCGTTCAAAAAGAACTGAATAAACTCCTAAGTGCTAAAATAATTTTTCCTATTAGACACACTCAATGGGTGTCCAACCTTGTCCCAGTTCGGAAGAAAAATGGGGAAATTCGACTTTGCGTCGATTTTCGGAACCTCAACAGAGCATCTGACAAAGACAATTATCCTATCCCACCCATGGAACAGATCCTGCAACATGTATCTGGTTCCGAGAGGATATCTTTATTGGATGGTTTCTCTGGATACAACCAAGTCTTGATGTCTCCGCCAGACCAACTCAAAACTACCTTCCGTACTCCGTTGGGCACTTATGCTTATTGCAAAATGCCCTTTGGATTGATTAATGATGGTGCTACCTTTCAGAGAGCAATGGAAATTGTTTTTCGAGGCTTAATCAATCACTCCGTCATAGTTTACTTAGATGATGTAACTGTTTATTCTAAAAACAAAGACGATCATCTAGCTCACTTACGAGTCGTTCTGTTGCGATGTCATAAATACGGCATCTCCTTGAACCCCAAAAAGTCCATCTTTGCAGTAGAACAAGGTAAACTCCTAGGATTCATTGTGTCTAGTGATGGGATGATTATTGACCCCGAGAGGACTCAATTCATCGCTAAACTTCCGCGTCCTACATCCAAAAAATCCATGCAGTCTTTCTTAGGCCAGATTAATTTCGTGAGAAGATTTGTCCCCAGTTTCTCCGAAATGGTCATCCCTCTACAGAACTTGATTAAGAAAGACACCCAATATCACTAGGGACCCATAGAAAATCAAGCTTTTAATTCCATAAAGAAGGCCATAATAGACGCTCCATCTCTCATGAGCCCTGACTTCTCTCAAGATTTTACACTCTATACTTTTGCCTCTGACCGTTCCTATGCCACCATCCTAACTCAAAAGAATGTTGATAACAACGAAGTACCCATCACCTTTATGAGATCTGCTTTCAAAGGTGCTGAACTTAACTACCTAGCGGTTGATCGGCAAGCCTACGCTGTTTTCAAAGTAGTTAAGCATTTCTGGTCCTATCTTTTGAAGTCAAGGATGAAAGTCATTGCCCCCTACCCTGTCGTAAGGAACTTGTTAGTGCAGAAGGAGTTAGGAGAGAAGAGAGCTAACTGGGTCACCTCCTTGCAGGAATATGACTTGGAAATCACCCCAGCCCAGATCGTGAGAGGCCAAGGGTTGTGTAATTTGGTTGTTGATTCGAAAACAAGACAGCCAGAAGATAGTGATAAGTCAAACCTAGGACAAAGTGATCAAAGCCTAATTTGTTGCGGACAAAACCTCGTTAGTCCCTGGTACGGCGATATTAGATTCTGTCTTGAACATGGGTCAGCACCCCGTCACCTTGTTCCCACTAAGAGAAGAGCGTTGAGGCTAAAGTCTGCCTCCATTCATCTAGTTAACGGTGTACTATTTCGTTAGAATTTTGACGGCGTACTGATGCGCTGCCTCGAGAAAGACGAAGCAGAAAAAGTCTTGCTAGAGTTGCATGCAGGAGAAGCTGGTGGTCACTTTGGTGGCGACAGCACTGCTCATAAGGTCTTAAGAGCCGGTTACTACTGGCCCATGCTTTTTATGGATGCCCATGCCTTGTGTCGTAAATGTATCATCTGTCAGAAAGCATCAGGGTGGTTACAAAAACTAGCCTTTCCCTTGTAACCTGTCTCGGTAGATTCTCCTTTCCAGTAGTGGGGCCTTGATATCATAGGTCCAGTTAACCCTCCGTCCTCGCAACAGCAAAAGTATATTTTGATAGCCATAGATTACTTTACTCGATGGTTTGAATTTTTTGCGCTAAGAACTGTCAACACCAGTCAGGTAATCGCTTTTCTAAACTCGAATATTATCACTCGTTTCGGTATCCCTGATTGTCTGGTCTTTGACAATGCTTCATACTTTTCTTCTCTTGAGATGAGAGAGTTTTCTTTGGAGAAAGGAATTAAGCTAAAGTATTCTGCTAGTTACCACCCCCAGGGCAACGGATTATCAGAATCAACAAACAAGAGCTTGATTAAAATTATCAAGAGAACTGTGGTTGAAAATCACAAGAATTGGTACAATGCACTGCTGAACGCACTGTGGGCTGATAGGGTAACACCAAAAGATGCTATAGGTAATTCCCCCTTTTTTCTCATGTACAGCAGAGAAGTAATTCTGCCACCTCACATTCTTCTTCCTTCGCTTCAGTTGTCACAAAAAGTCCAAGAAGAAGATTGTCCCCCTTTAGAAAACCGAATTAACGCTTTGATGAAGCTAGAAGAAGTAAGAGCCCAAGATAAGCGTAAGTTAGATCAACATCAACAATTGGTTAAAAGTTGGTTCGATTCTAATTCTGCTTCTGATAGGAGTTTTGAAGTAGGCGATCTCGTCTTAAAATGGGACAAACCACACGAAGGAAAGGGTGAACACACAAAATTCCAAAACTTATGGCTTGGGCCATTTTTAATTGCTGAAAGGTTGGGTCCTAGTTCCTTTCGATTGCAGAATCTTGAAGGGCAACTTAACACCTATCTGGTGAATGACCAAGCCCTGAAAAGATACTTTGCTTGATAACTACCCTTGTATATTATGTAAATATTTCATTTTTGTTTTTGTTTGCTTTCAGTCTTGATTTTGATTTGAATTTATCAGTTTGTTTTTTTTTGAAAAATATACATACCTGTACACTAAGCTATTCAGGCAAAGACGATAGAAAAATTTCTTCGCTGAAATAACTTCTGAAAAAATTGTACAAACATCAATGATATATTGTTGAAATTGATATATGTGTTGGAAAACTTTGTTGTTTGAAAGAAGTTTACTGATTTCAATCTCTGAGCAAAGCTTGTCAAGATCATCTATTATCTTTTTACGCTATCCCTTTTCCATAAAGGAATGACTCATGAGATGTCTCCCTGTCGTAGGAAGTTGTTTTGTAAATAAAACATCTTTGGATCTAAGTAGAGGACATTTCTAAAAAAAAATTGATGAGGTCTAAAAAAAAAATATGTTAAAATATCAAGATTTTCAGCGTCACCCCGCTCAAATATATATCTATGAAAAACAAAATAAAAAATTATGAATGAGAGCTGTGGGAAGTGTTTGTAAACCCGCTAGGATGATGAACAGGTCTGCTGGCAGCGACTAAATGCATGCATGACGCCAAGACAACTTCATCGGGGTACTGAACAGGCCTACTGGCAGAGAAGCAATGTCGGGTATATGAAAATTTGCAAAAAAACAATAAGAAACCTCTTTAATGTCCTTTATTCTGATCCAGAACTTCTTGACAGGATACAGATGTGAGAGTGGGTTAAATGGAAACTCTATCGAGGCTATGGACGCCTGCTGGTAGCAATGGCTATGCCAACAGTATTGGATATTTTATCTTTAATATCTGACTTGCTGATCTTAAGACTGTTATTGGTTTTCATCTTTTAAAACACTGCTGGAAAAGATGGTTAACGATGATGTTAGTACGATTTTCTGGTTGTTATTTTTGAGTTGAAATTTTCTTTGCAGTCCTAATCTGAATTTGTACCTTTTGACAGAGATAACTGCTTCTACCAGTGTGTCGCCATTGTTGGCAGCCAATTCACTTTTTCTATTATCCTATAAGCTGCCTACACCTACGTCTTGCAAACATCAAGTTTTTCGTCGCATTTCTCAAATAGACAAAATTTTCATTTCCTGCGACATTTACACATTTGTCTTCGTTAAGTTTTCACGACTGTAAGCGTGAAAACTTCTCCTTTCGAAGTTGTTTTTCGATCATTATCTGAACTGTGAATATTTATTTTGTCATTATGCCTATTGCTCTTACCTTTTATTGATCACTATATGACTGGCAAGATCCTTTGATTGGTTCTCATACTTCGATTGATTGTATGACTTGGTTATTTTAAGTTTGTAAGGTATTGAGCATTTGGATTTGCACTTTATATGACTTGCCTTATCATTTTATGGGAATGCATAGGGGTTATGATTAAATTTTTATATATCT
>ML825836.1:8800-19995 GCA_009831015.1 Picea engelmannii | reverse complement strand
AGTTACACAGGCTCCGACCTGCATAACAGAGAACACCTGTTCTCCCTAGCACCACCCTGCCACCCTAGTTTCTCTGGCTGCAACCAGATGGAAGCTACAACTTCCTGTGTTCAAGCACCCACTTGAACTTCTGAGGACAACAGCCCTCCCGAGCACCTCCCAACCTCCCTAAGATATCAATGATTAAATAAGAATTCAACTTTACAGATAAATCAGTTCATACCAATTTTACTTTGTTCTGTAAATCTTGTCTTCTGCTGCTTGCTCTATCGTTCTGCTCTTCTTCTGCTCTGCTCTATCGTTCTTCTCTGCTTCAGCTCTGCTCTATTGTTCTACTCTGCTTCTTCTCTTCTCTATCGTTCTACTCTGCTTTATCATTCTGTTCTTCTACTCTGTATTTCATCTGCTCTGCTTGTCCTTTTCTCCAATCCTCATATACAATTCATTTCATTTTGTATATCAATCAGACTTCATCCTTAACTCCTTCTCCTTTCTCCTTTTCTTACTATTTCATTCTTTTTCCATGCAGAACCACCAACACAACACAGTTTGGTTCCATTTTCTTTATACACACGAACATGACGGTTTAACTTCCCAATTCCTTAGGCAAAAACACGACAACTATCTAAGCAACTGAATCGTCAAAATGAAACGCTAACTATTCGTCATCATTAGTTCATTTTACTAATAGAATTCATACTCCGTCGTTAACTGTGAGAGAGAACAGTGATCCTCCGATCAAGATTTGATCCAACGATTCAGATCAAATCGGGATTTCACTCATCGAGATTTCGGCATTTGCGATGTCAAAAGTCACAAGTCCTCCGGACCCGCGATTCTCCGATTCTCGATGGCTCCTTTCGTACGCTAGTCCTCCTGAGCTTAGTTTCCGGCCAACATGACCTTCACTCCGTGACCACAACCTTATGTCTCTCTATCGGGATTTCGGCGTTCTTTATGTTCACTGTTCTTTTCACTTGTAAATCCATATCCCGATTCGCGAAACTCCGACATGGTCTAAAATCAACGGTCTAGATCATAGCCTGATCTGACGGCTCAGATTGTATCGTGATTTTTCATCTCGCGAAATCGGCACTCCTGAGGTCAAGTGACTGTGTCACTTCAAAGTTCCGATCCCCGATGCCGATGCACCCCTTTCCACGTGCTAGCCCTGCTGGCTATAGGCCTCGGCCCATATGACCGTCAACACATGACCTTGGTCAAGCCTCTCATCGGGGTTTCGGCATTTTAGATGTCATCATGCACATGCCTATAGAATTCCTGATCCCCGATTCTCCGATGACTGAGATCAACGGTCCAGATCTCATTCTTATCCAACGGCTGTGATTACATCACAAAATCGCATATCGCGATTTCGGAGTTTTTGTTGCAGTGTGTTCTTGACATATCAAAGTCTCGATCATCGATGCCTCTGCTGACGTCACACGTGGTTTGACACGTGTTAGATCCTGCCACGTGTCACTCTGATTCATGACTTGCATGTGCCTGAAGTGTTAAATCTGCCTGACACCTGTCATTCCCTGGTTGTGCCACGTGTCCCTGGGTGACGTGGTCTACCATCGTGAGTTGGATCAATGGTCTAGATCTCATGTTGATCTAACGGTGCAGATTCAGTCGGGATTTCGCATATCACGAAATCGGGATTTTCATTGAATTGTTTTCTTTGCATATTGAAACCCCGATCCCCGAAACTCCGATGAAGCCTCCTGTCTACAAGTGGATGGTCCCGATCTCTGCTTGATTTAACGACTGCGATCAAATCACGAAATCGCATATCGCGATTTCGGTGTTTTCGATGTCAAGTGAATTGGACATTTCAAAGTCTCGATCCCCGAATGTCCGATGATTTATCTCCCTCGCAACTCTTGCAGATCTGATGGTTGTCGGCCTTTCGGTAAATTTGAATGGAATCCAACGGTCACTAGATCTGTGTCTTTCTTCTTCTCTGTAAACTCTTGCTGCACGCGTTTTCTTCAATGTTGTTCCTCCTGAGATTTTACTTCTGAATCTCTTATTCTGCCATCTTCACTGTTGCCATTAATGACAACAACCATCAACACACATTCGTTTCTTTTTCAATATTTTCCAACAAAGGTGTATTGAAAATTGGAAGAAAGTTAGTTTCAGAGTATTCTTAAAATTCTTGACAGACCTTCTTTTCAAAAAAAAATTAAACAGATATCATCCCTTGTATGTTACATACATATTGATTGCCCCCACTTCAAAATGTTAAAATATAATACAGATGGTGAAAGGAAATCCATAATTTGATTTCCCCCATCTTGTCTAAAAGTGATGATGAAAGGAAATTCATATATTGATTGCCCTCATCTCAGCAAAGTGCAAAAGTGCTAATTGAAGTGGTGAAAGGAAATTCAATGGGAGAAGCAGATAACTTCACTGGGGTATTGAACATGCTCATTGGTAGTGAAGCAATATATATGATATATGTAAGGCTATCATACATATCCATATATCGCACTCTGCTATCTAGTTCTCTTTTCAGTGATATTTACATATTGAACCAACTAGGGATTCCCTGAATAAATTATTGTGTCTGCTTAACCTTGAAGCAAACGAAGTCAGTCGAAGACTGATATTTTAGTTAGAGTTATTTTGATTATCTTAAACAATTCTAAAATCATTTTTAAGTAAAGAAAAATTTAAATAGCCTAACTTGAGATCAATCATTAAGTATGTTTTGAAGGTTTTTGAGATTTGGTTAAGTTCGTTTTTTATATGTATGATTAATTCTTAAATAAAACTCGAAAATGTTTTTCAAAAAGCAATAATGACTCCATTACCCAATAAAGGAACTTGGTCTACTATTTTTTCGCGCCTCACAGGGAGCCACAATGCCCAGGTGGAGCCTATGTTGGAACACACCTAATTTTGAGCTTTTGAACTTTATATTTTACCTCTTACAAATAAAAGTTTTTACCCAAAAAGAAAAAACTTAGAGATTTGCCTTTAATTTTAAATCAAATTCATTGGTTGTTATTTAGTAATAAGGCACTTACAATATATACCATCGATGATTTTCTTTAATTTTATCTAACGATCCTAATGATCTTCGAAATTTTGAAGTCGCCTGAGTTTTAAAAGAAATCCTTCAACGGTCACTTCGCAGCTTCGCGCTTTAGGTATTCTAGCGAACCCAAACAAAGAAAACCCCGAAACTCTGAAACTCAAAGATAACCACTCGTGACTTTTCCTAAAGAACTCACGAACACGATTCATAGGACACATGTCCTTTAAAAAACTTTCCTTGAGTTGACATGTGGCACTCATTTTTTACATTTACGTCAGATGATTCACACATTTTCAAGTGACACATGGCACCTCTCTTTTCTTGACACATCATCATAATGACATCATCCCTGCCACATCACTCTGAGAGATTAGTATTCGATAGTTTCTCATTTCACAATCCTCGGATTATCAAAGTGTCGAAGTAAAGCGATTACAAAAAGTAAAAAGGGTTTTCAAGGAATTAATAAAATGGTTAACGACTTTAATGAGTCATGATTAAGAGTTAATTAATTACTTCGCAGTTTTGGATTTCGGGAAATTTCTCTTGAGATATATTCAAAACTTTTGAAGTCTGAGCTTTCGAAATACTTAAAGTTAATACAGCATTTTAAACATGATTAATTAAGATTTAAAATTGATTGCTCAGAGATTAACTCCTCCGCAAATTCATATTTCGGGATATTTCCACCATGTCACATCCAAAACTTCCGAATGCGAACCATCGGAGTATTAATGGAATTCATGATTGATTAAGGATAATGATTTCAAATAAGGATTTTGAATCACCAGGTAATGAATTCCATTAAGTTTAATAAATTCTTCGTCAATAAATCTATATGAAGATCAATAGACTTTTTGAATAAAGCACTTCGAATTTCAAAGTCATGTTTACAATTTGCAATTAGCAATTTTTATCCAACGTAGAGCTTACAGACTTCTCTTGTCACAGGTCAGCTAATTTTGTTCCCTTAATGATTATGGAGCCATGAAAAAATACAAAGAATCTTGATGCATCGAGTGATGATTCAAATCCAAACGCAGATGTTTTATCAAACACAACTCTGCAAGTTGCGGATGCCATTAAAACTTGGACACAGGTTTTTGAGGTCTTAGAGCATGAGATCATTAACTATCCAGACGACTTTACTGAAGAAGACGATGACTCATTTATAGCTAAGCTTAGACATGTAGCATAGTCAGAACTTCATAAGATCGTCGCACGGCCAATAATCATACCCTACAACGATATGATAAATTGGGCCTTGGAACATGTCGACATCCAAACCAAGAGCATCATCAACCACCAACAGGTCGTCATCGACACTTTCCGACCAGAATACCTACAAGTAATGTACAATATTACCCCTACTCCTAAATACACTTACAATGTTGCATTTCTTCTAGATTTTGAGAGAAAGGAATGCACCCAATATGCTAGAAATGGTCATGATATAGTCAAGACCTGGTGGGGACATACGGAAAAATTCAGAGATGACGATCATGGTGTGTACACCACAACATCTTTAGATGCTCATATGTTGTATGTAGCCATGATTATTTGTCACCTGTTTGGAAAGAAGAATCCTACACATTTCTCATTTGAGTTGGTAGCCATCGTGAATGAGGTAGTCGAGGGTTATACCTTCAATTGGGCCAAAATGATATTTGATAATTTGGCCAAGGAAATTGTTGAGTATAAATTAGAAAAATCAAAAGGACATCCTGCCCCTATTTACACGTCGGCACATGTTATGGATGTCATTTGTTTCATGACCCCTTTTCCCCTGATGAATTGGAGTTGGACCCCGGCCAGTTCCGAGCCAATTCATTTTTATCACTCCAAATTATGGGAGGAGAACACCAAATATTTCTTTTACGAAATATGTCACAACATGGTGGTATCGATTCACGTAGCTATTTATGGTCATCCACCCCCCTGGATTTCAGAAAGGATTATGGGGAACTTAGGAAAACTTGCAGACTGGTTCATTGAGGAGAATTTCTCCTATATCAGAGTATTTGGTTGTTTCGTTCCTCTTCATGCCGTTCCATGGTTTTTACCCATCAGGCTGGTGTGCAGAGAGGTGGCATACCAGATAGTAGCAAGAGGTATCAGCAAGGAGTTGAAAGCAACTTAGAAAAAGGTTTGGCCAACTTTCCCTATTCAAGTTGGCATTATCACGCTATTGGATTTTGGTCATTCTAAAGTCGAGGCCACATCCCTGGAAGATGTCAAATTAGTTGACATCGAGTTCAAGAAACATGATCCACATAAAATAGTGTAAAATTATCTGGCTCAGTTTAACATGAAGCGATACATCCATGATAATTCTCCTTATGACGAAATTTTCAAGGGATTTAGATATTATGGGGTAGTCCGAAGTAGATTCCAGAATCTGCCCCCTAACCAACAAGCTGATTTCCTCAACTTTCAGAAACACAGGAGAAATAGTTTACCAAAGATATTGCAAGGAGATTCAAATATCACGCATCCTTCACAAGAAATTAGACCTACAAGATATTATCCAAGTCCCTCCACTAAGCACAAATTTGAAGAGGTCCCGAAAATCCCAGAAGTATTATTTCACGAAATAAGAGCATCACTGTCAGGACTAAATGATCCACAAGTGTTAGCTCGGTTTGAAGCTTTCATGAATCCGAGACATGTCGTTCCTCATTCAACACCGACTACTTTTGCTAGCACCCCGAATACAACAGGACAACAACATTCCACGAAAATTTATTCTCCCATTGCATCATTAACCCCTTTACAGACCAGCTTCGAAAATCCTAGTTTTGAACTCACTTTTGTAGGTGATGTTACCCCTATCTTTCGTGAAGAGATGCCTCCCTCAGATTTCGTTTTCAACAAGAAACAAAAGGCTATCATGAAAATAGAATCTCACCACAAGGATGGAGTAATCACTAAGAGGCAAAGACTGGTGTATGATGGGAAGGACCAATATAGTCCTGAGTTTGCAAAAGACGTTGCAAGTTTGTTAGGGGTTTTTTCCACTCCCAATCAATGGTCAATAGACAATTTAACCGAACAACTACAACATAAATTTTGCTTGGTAGAACAATTGAAAAATGAGATATATAGTACAGAGCAGAGTATTAGAAGCAGGATGAACCGGGACTTTGAGCAAATCAGGGCTAGTCATCAACATCAAATTAAGTAGTTACAGGATCACCTTGAGTTTCTCTACCAGAGTTCATAGACAAGCAAAGGACTGATCACTTAGCATGCAAATTTGATTGAGAAGTTGCAGGCCAAACTGACCCTAACAGAGAACACAACGATAGACATATCAGCCTTCAAAACACAAGCATCAAAAGTAAATGAGAGGCTGGATGTTTTCCAGCAAGAACTCTATCAAAAATTTGATGCTATTTAGAAATGTTATCATGCAGTAGAACTTTCTCTGAAAAATATTTATGTCAAGGAAAAAGAGGCCTATGAGGCCTGGTCTAAGTTTCAAGAGGTTCTCATACGGACGCAAAAAGATAATTCCCCTGGTCTTACCTTCATCTCTCATTATGAATAATTAAGAGGCGAAATGTCCCTAAAATACTGGGAAACAAATCTGGGAGAAAGCAAGAAACTTGCCAGAGATGTAAAAGAGGCTTGTCTAGAGGCATTATCTACACTAAATAAAAAACTGATTGAATTCGAAGGGAGTAATATCTCGGAAGAATTGGGGCATATTGAGATAGAAATAAACCAACAAATCTCCAGAAAGAACAAGGAAACTACTCAGGCGGCCATCCAAGAGATGATCCAGATTCATTTACTTAAAATCAATGAATGGTTGGTTAATCCAAGTTCACTATATCAGGTCACAGTCCAAGAAGTGAACAAGATCAATGAGAATCTACCCCAAATATAGAAGAAAATGTTTGCCTTTGAATTGAATTAAAGGATTGAGCCTTAAAGATTCATGGTAGCATTGATGGACAGGTGCACACAATGCATTGAACAGGGAAAATCAAGTGTAGCTGGGAGAAAATGAACAAGCATACACAGCATCCAATTTCTCCACCCAATCCATGTTTCACCCTCCAACCGTCACTTACCCCGTCTATCCCTACCACCCACATTCTTGCATCCCACCTCCTTATTGGACACTTGTTCCTCCATCATTCTTTCTATGAATAGTTACTCTTCCTTGTAACCGTTAACCATCCGAGTGAACGCATCCGAAGGGACAGATGGAAACAATATCAAATGGAGAAGACAATAAGTTGAATGATTGTGGTGGCCTTAATGGACATGTGTACCCAACTCAAATATCAAAGGAAATCGAGCACATCTTCAAGCAGATAAAGAGACAAAGAAAGTGCCCGTAAAACTCAACAATATCTGCATACTATTATTTTATTCGGATGTATTCTATTTTTAGTCAAATTTTGTGGGAGTCCAACAGTTTTCAGTTGTGAAAATTTTTGTATAAATATATAGATTTAAGATCTACTCCAAGCTTCTTCTTGCCGAATGTAAAATAAAAACTCTTTTTGAGTAGTAATACAAGTGCAGACAGAGATTCTAAGTTTCGTTCAATTTGACTTATGTGTTCCCTCTGTGTTTCCATTTCTCTGAATTTCTTTATGTAATTCTTGAAGAGTGATTGATTGCAATTTAGTACTACATCTACTGAGATCATATTATATCAGGAGTTCATTCAGTAAACATATTTTCCTCTGTTATTATTGTGAGTAAAACAAGACCTGTGATTTGTGTGAATTACTTCATTTTTATACCCTATTCAAGGGTGCATATTCTACTTTTCTTCTACTACGAACAAGGTGAGACTTATGTATAATTGATATATGACTTTGTTTAAAAGTTTTGTAAATATTTATACATCATTTGACATTATAATTGTGACTCATATAATGAGATACAACCTTTGTAGTGTCTTATCATTAATTTCTTTAAAAGATTATTTCTCAGAAAACTAAAGGTAGAAAAAAAAGCAGTCATAAAAACATTTCATTTAAAACCTTTGATGCCTGACATTATTCTTTGAGCCTTAGAATCAATCTCAGGAACAACAATTATGATGATAAACGCACAAATATTTTAATATGTCATAGTAATTATGCTAAATAGATAATAGCATTACAAAGATAATGCTAAAATGATGCATAAATGAAGTAATATGATGCTCAGAAGACACAAACATGTTGCAAAAGTTATGTATTTTTATGCTAGTACAACGCTAATAGACTAAATGATGTCTCCAAATTAAAACTAGTCAGCCTTGCAACAATGCTAATATGATGCATAATGACCCCAAAGTGACCCAAAAACATGTTTTTGACACAAAAGATGTAAACATGACTATAATGTTGTTTTTCAAAAAATATTGACACACCCAAGATGCAACTTGAACATAAACAACTCTTTGTGTCATAATTTTAAGCATGAAGAGAATTTGTCAAGGAGTGCAAGTTAAATGCAAAAAAAATCATTGATGCCACACATTCAACGCAAAATGGAGACATCCCTACTCTCATTGCGTTTTTAATCATACAAGCTTGTTTTTTTGCTCAGAAAATCGCTTGATGAAGTGATGCTACAACCCTGTATTATAGTAGTGGTAGTTGTCCCACTAGAGGAGTTTGTGACCATTCTAGCCCACCATAAGGCACACATGGGATTGATATAATGGCCACTTTACCCCTTGAGATCATTTTTTTGTCTAAATTTTAGGGAGAATGTGTGCAAGGAAGGAGGGTTAGGAACCATAGTGCCATAGAAAGCCCAACAAGAGTTCATCCTGAAGGTGGTTTATGAGGTACAAAAATCTAACATGATATGTTATCCATTGATATTGAAGTTAATGGATATTTAGTTGTTTTTAAAATTTTGAACAACATTCCCTATTAGTATATTTTGTAGGACATATACCATTATATTATGTGATTAAGTCCTAGGTAAAATAGGTTTAGGAAATCCGTAGTTGGCTATGTACAACCATTCACAACTTGACTAAAGGCTTTCTACAATTTTCATCCAAGGAAGAAAGTCACTACCATGAAGTGGTCTCTTCGAGCCTTAGCTATGTTGAAATGCCCTAATCATGCTCTTAGAATGGAATGAGTTGTTCTCCACAAACAAAGCCAACTAACTATACTTCCATGTATGGAAAATAGTTACCAGCTTGACGAGAACCCTCTATAGTTATTGTGTTTTTAAAGGCCACATTTAATAGTTGTTTTTACCCCCAAATCGAAAAGTGGTGTTATTGGTAGCACCCGTTTTTTTCGGGGTTAAAATTACCACCTTTTATAGAAATCACCTTAACATCCTCGTAATGTTGTCAACAAAAACCTTAAAATCAAACCTCAAATCGAAAAGTGGCACTAATAACAACATTTTTCTCGATTTTGTGGGCTTAACAACCCATATTGTTTCAACCAAAATCTTAAAATCAACCTTTGAATGGAAAAGTGGTGCTTTGAATAACACCGTCTATTTTTTCATGGCTAAAATTATGACTTTTTTGAAATCATGCCCTTGATAACTGATATTATTACAACTAAAATATTAAAATCAACCCCCAAATCAAAAAGAGGTGATATAAATAACATTCTCCTTTTTTTTTAGATTAAAATTGTGACATTTTTTAAATTGTGGCTTAAAGGCTCGACACCCTTGCAAATGAAAAAAAATTAATTAAAATATAAGAAGAAAAAACAAAAACAAAGATAAAAACCCAAGGAAAAGAACATAATTAATGAAAAATGAAAAAAATGTTTTTTTTTTTTTTTTTTAAATTGCATCTAAAACAAAATTTATTTATTTTTAATTTAAGAAAACAAAAACTTAAAAACTAAAAACTAAAAAAAAAACATCAATAATAATAATAATAATAATAATCTGATTTTAAGGTCACAACCAAGCCAGACGCCAAATTGGTGTATGAGACCCATTTGTTTGTGGGACAAGGGACCTCCTTCGCGCAATGATTTTGTTGTTTTTCTTCATATGAGATATGATCGATATATTATTACAATGATGAGTGTTCCATATATAGGGAACATATGGTGACCATCCATGAAAGGATGCATCCCTTGGATAATCAATAACTATTTATTATTATCGTTTACTTATTATATATAGTATTTAATAATTAATAATTATATTATTAATTATTAATCTCAGAGAATGTCTTCCCGATGTTGTCCAAACATCAACACTCCCTCTCAACGAGGGAGACATTCTGCATCATGCCAAGCTTGTCTTTGAAGTATACAAACTTCACCCTAGACTCATGGCACTTGTCTGATAGTTTTGGGAGACGTCTCTCTCCCACCTGAACCGAGGAGAAACTCCTTATGTGGATCTCCCTTTTGAGCCAATTGAATCTCTCTGAGATCAGGCTCACTCTAGGTCCGCATGTAATAGCATATAGAATCTTGAGTCTTTATCATTCCTTGTCAAATCACCATGACCAGGACAAAGACCACACCAGGATCTTTCACCACAGGTACACACCTATGAGTGAATGTCAGCCTGATGCTAACTGACATGTGGAAATCACTTCAAGCACCTTGAGTCCATATTATTCTTTGTCATGATCAAGGAAGGACTACACCTGGGCCCATTTACTGCCATTGTACCTTTATGATAAATGTATCCTATCTCTCTTGGTCTGCAGCCTAATTTAGGAGAAGGTCTGTGCGATGTTGAAACATCAACACTCCCTCTTAGCTAGGGAGGTATCTTTGCACAGTGGTACACAAATACTATCCATTGGTACACAACCACTGCTAGTATCACACATATACTATCTAGTGACACACAATCACTTCTAGTGGTACACAACCACTATAGTAGTACACAAGTATTTTCTAGAGACACACAGTCTCCGGCAGTGGTACACAACCATTGTAATAGTACACAACTATTGTCCAGATACACACAGTCTCTACCAGCGGTACACAACCATTGTAGTAGCAAACGTTCTATCACACATGGCACTCCCATGTGGAATTATAAAGGCTACTCCCTCTAGAAACACTAGGGTCAACTCCCCATAGTGTGTGATGTCAAGGTAAACTCCTTTGACATGTCCTCATGTGCTCTCCACAAGGGAAATTGGTCTATAAGCCCAAACCCATTTATCCCTTCT